>JAHBCN010001552.1:0-114243 GCA_019359885.1 Listronotus oregonensis
AAGGTGCGGAAAAAAATTTGATTTCCAAAAAAATGGTTCAGAATCATTTAAGGATTACGAATTTTTCCCCAAAATTTTTAAAAACTTTCAGACCATGAAAATATCTAAATTTTAAAAAATTTTTTTAGACTAATGAAAAAAAAAAAAAAATCACTCATATTCCCAAATGGCAGTGAATACTTTCTGTGCAAAAAATCATGTTCTGTAAAAGCGACCATTTTTGATAATAAGGGTATTTATCAATAAATAGCACAGCTGAAAAAAAAAAAAAAAAGTTGAAGGTCTGAAAGACTTGACCATGGTATCTTTATGGTCATGGTCAAGAAGTATTTCGTCAAATTTGCAAAATTGTAATTTTACAAATTTGGATTCGTATTTAGCGACCTTAAAAACATAAGTTTACAGTTTTCAAATTTGGTTGCTTGTAATTTTGCAAATTTTACCTTAAAATGCGCCTGACCTAGAACTGATGGGATCAAACTAACCCCGGTTTCGGATTCATCGACCTCAAAAAACATAGAGGTACCATGGTCAAGTCTTTCAAACTTTTAACTTCTTTTATTTTGTAAGGCTGTGTAATCGATTAATTTTAATTTTATCAAAAAATGTGTCAGCTTTGGAAAAAAAATATAAATAGATCAGAAAGTCTTTAAGATCTTCACCTTAATAAATGAATAATACAAATTTATACAATTTTTGCATAGGTCTAAATTTTTTTTCTGTGAGCAGCTGGGTAAATCTTGGGGGTTACCCCCTTTTTTTGAAACCCCATTTTTTTACGTACCTCCTGGGTGATGTAAATGGTCCCTATTTCTGTTCTGACCCACCAAGGGTAGTTTAACTGCGTTCAATTTATCCAGTTTGAGGGTCTTAATGGAGTCTAATAATAAAATTTAACACCTTATATTTTGGCAGAAAGATATTATTTGTCCAATGGTAATGAAAACTTTTTTTATAAAAACACTTGAGAAAGAAAAAATAGTAGAATTTTAAATAATATTTTTATGTTAGTAAATAAATAAGGTTCTTTAAAATTTTTTAAAGAATAATAAATGTACTCTTATAACGAGAAACGCTTATACTTTATAAAACTAATATAAAGCATTCAATTTAAAAAAAAGCTTTTTTATTTTTAAAATATTTTAAAATATACTTTTTTAAGGAATTTTATTTGGGTTTAACAAGCTACTTGAAATTTCGGTCGAAAAAAAAAAACCCCTTTTTTTAAAGTATAAACAGGGGTTTTTTTTTAAAAATATACCTTTGTTTTCTTTAAAAAAAACTTTTTTTTTTTTTAAATTTAAATGGTAACTTTAGAGTGAATAATTAAAACCACACTTAGACCAAAGTTTAAGTTAGTGGCAAAAAGTAAAAGGAAAATTAAAACTCTTTAGGAATCCTTAAATAAAATAAAATACTTATTTTATGTTAAAACACAGAAAATGGTTTGTGCACCGTTGAAATTTATAGTTTTGTTTGATCCATAATATTAAATTTTAAATATAACATAAAATGGGTCATTTACGTACAAACCTAAATAAGGTATTATTAAAACTATTGAAATTTATTTGAGTAAAGTAAAAGGGTTGATAGAGGGCAAATAATTATAAAATTTGACTGGTGTCTTAAAAAAATCAATTAACGAAAAATAAGAATTTAATGTTCTACTTAACGTGTATTTGTTCTGATTATAATAAATCATTAGCTAAAAATAAGTCTTGTGTCTCTTATTTAATATTACTTCAAAAACGAAATGGTATTGTATTAAAAACTAGTATGATTTTTTGTAAGTAATTTATTTTATTTTTAGAAAGTATTTCCCAATAATTATGAAACTGGCGACAATGAAATATTTATTTAAACATCATGTTGTTTTTTTGATAATTAAAGAATATATATACTTTATAAAGTAAAACATTATTGATAGCTTTATTTTTTTTTGTTTTCAATTATTCTTAAACATTAGAAAAATTAAAGTACCTATTAGCTATTAAAACTGTATTTTTTAGTAGGGTAGTTATTTAAACATTAGCTTATTAGGCAGATAGTAAATGTGTCAATAATATAATTCATCTTTTAAATATTTTTAAAAAAATTTTTAAAATTTTTTTTAAACGTACATTTTTAACCCCAAAATATTAAAAATTAATCAAAAAAATTTTTTTAGCCCCAAAATTTAAAATTTTTTTCCCGTTTAATTAAGCTAAAGGCCCCAAAATTCTTGGGGAATAAAATAATAGTTGCCTTTTTTTTTTGTTACTTTAAAGCAAAAAACGTAGAATACATTTAAAAAAGGGTTTAAATAATCAATTAAAAAAAGGGCCAAAAAATTTTTTTAATAAATTTTTTCCAACCAGAAATACCCCGGGCTTAAAATTGGGATTTATTAAAACATATTTAACAGGATTTTTTTTTTACATTTTTTTTTGTAATTTTTTATTTACAGCCGTTTTACTTTTACTTTTGGTGAAGTAGTGACCTATACAGACAATAAAAAACTTAAAATGTTTACTTTATTTTGCTTACAAAACATTATTTAGAATTCAAGCAATTTTTCTTACGCTTGTCAAAACTCCATTTTTTAGGTTTTATTTTAAATAATAATAGTTTTTGGCCTTTTTTTTATATGAATGTTTAATTTAAAAAAAAAACTTTTAAAACCCGGGTGATTAAAAAACGGCTTCCTATGTACGTTGCAGACTTTGAGTTATTCTTACCAAGCCAAGATAATGAATCTGTAATTTAGTTGAAACAAAAAAATAAATCAAAAAATTATTTTAAAATTTTTTTCTCTTAATATTTTTTCCCAAGTTTGGAAATAAAATAATAAATACATTTTTAACAGCTCTTTCAAATAACTCTTTTTTGTTATTAAGCTAACCAACCTCACTTTTTGATATTTTAATTTAATTTTTATAATTATTTTCTTATCCGCGCCTATAATTTGGAAAAACGATCGGGTTTTTTAATACTTTTAAGAATAAAAAAAAAATAAAAAATTTTTTCCTTTTTCTGTCCTGTATAATTTTTTTCCTAAAAAAGCATCAAATATTTTATTTTAGACAAGAAAAATTATTTCAAGGTACTAAATTTATGAAACTTATCCCAATGCGGTTATATAAAGAACCATTAATATATTAATTAGGTGTAAAAATATAAAAAAACATCCCGCTTCTAAAATAATTACTTTTACTTTACATAACACGTTCCATAGACCGCTTTGTGTAATAAATATGGAGCTTTTTAAATTATTTGTTAAACCAGTAGGACATACAAAACAAAAACCTTTTTTTTGTTTTTTAATTTTGTTTTAAAATATAGTCCCCCCACAAATTCCTTTTTAAAATAAAACAAAATAACGTTATGACAGCCTATTTGTTTAAAATATTTTCTGGTGACTGCATTTTTTTTGTTTTTAAATTTTTTAATTATATTTAAATTTAAAGAAATATCTAATATTGCGAAAAAAAATTGCATCTTGCCGTTATTAAACTTTCTATTTAAACATATTTTTTACTGGTAAAACCTTTTTTACAAAAAAGCCCTTTAAAAAAGGTTTTATTAAAGAATAAATAAAAGCACAAAACTCTATTTTCTATTTAGAAGTTGGCTATTATAATATTATCATACAATTTAAAACCTAGCATGGACTACTTTAAATTCTTAGTATTAATACTAATGTTTATAAAACAGATTTATACAGTTTTGTAAATTTTAAACCCCCAAAGGAATCTTATTTTTCCCCGGGTTTTTAAAAGGTTTAGCCCTTTTTAAAAAAGGATTTTTATTTAACAAAAAATTATAATTACCGAAATAAAAACTTTTTTTTTAAATTGTTTTTTTTCAACATTCTTTTTTTTTTCTATGTTAAAAAATTTTAATGTTTTAAAAAAATTAATTTTATAATAATAAAGTCCGTACTGTTAAAAAGGTCATAAAATTGCCCATATTATCTGCTCCATCAAGTACCCTAAAACCAACCATACATTTTAAATTTTAAATTTTATAACTTTAATTTAATAAAAACAAAAAAAGTAAAGTTTCTTTTTGGTATAACTTTTTTTTAAAATTAATATAATATTTATAAAAATCAAAATTCCTAATTTTAAAAAATTTTAAAAAAAAAAAATTTTATAAAAAAAAATTTTAAAATTTTTAAAACCCCAATAAAAAAATAAAAATTTTTAGTTTTTTTTAAATTTTTTAAACAAAAATTTAAAAAATGCCAAAAAAACTTTTAAACTTAAAAAAAAAATTAAAAAAAATTTTTCCAAAAACTCAATTAACCTAAAATAAAAAAAATTTTAAACCCCAAAAAATGTCAAATCCTTAAATTAAATTTTAACCCCCCCAAAAATTTTTTTAAAAAAAACCAAAAACCCTTTCCCTTTCCAAATTTTTCCCAAAAAAATTTATCAAAATTAAAAATTTAAAAAAAAAAAATTTTAAAAAAAAAAAAAAAAACAAAAAAAATTTTTGGGAAAAAAAGGGAAAAAAATTTTTTTTCCCAAAAAAAAAAAATTTTTTTTTAAATTTTTTTTTTAAAATTTTTTTTTTTAAAATTTAAAAAAAAAAAATAAAAAAAATTTTTTTTAAAAAAAATTTTTTTTTTTAAAAAAAATTAATAATATATAATTTTTTAAAAAAAATATAAAAAAAAAAAAAAAAATTTTAAAAAATTTTTAAAAAAAAATAAAATTTTTTTTAAAATTTAAAAAAAAAATTTTATTAAAATTTTTTAAAAATTTTTAAAAAACCCTTTTTTTTTTTTCCCCCTTAAAAAAAAAAAATCAAAAAAAAAAATTTTTTTTTTTTTTTCCTTTTTTTGGTTTTCCCCCTTAAAAAAAAAAAAAAATTTTTAAAAAAATTTTTTTAAAAAAAAATTTTTTTTTAAAAATTTTTTTTATTAAACAAAAAAATTTTTTTTAAAAAAAGGTTTTTTTTTAAAAAAAAAAAAGGGGGGAAAAAACCCCTTTTAAAAAATTTTTTAAAAAAAAAAGGGGTTTTTAAAAAACCCCCCCAAAAAAAAAAAATTTTTTAAAAGGCCCCCAAAAAAAATTTTAAAAAAAAATTTTTTTTTAAAAAAAATTTTTTAAAAAATTTTTTTCCCCCAAAAAAAAAAAAAAAAAATTTTTTTTTTTTTTTTTAATTTTAATTTAAAAAAAAAAAATTTTTTTTTAAAAAAAAAAATTTAAAACTTAATTAACAAAATTTCAAAAAAAAAAAAAAAAAATTAAATTTTTAAAAAAAATTTTTTTTTTAAAAAAAACCCCCAAAAAAAAAAAAAAAAAAAAGGGGGGGAAAAAAAAAAAAATTTTTTTTAAAAAAAAAAGGGGAAAAATTTTAAAAAAAAAAAAAATTTTTGAAAAAAAAAAAAAAAATTTTTTTAAAAAATTTTTTTTTTTTAAAAAAAACCTTTTTTTAAAAAAAGGGGGGTTTTTAAAAAAAAATTTTTTTTTTCCCCAAAAATTTTTTTTTTTTTTAAAAGCATTTTTTAAAAATTTTTTTAAAAATTTTTAAAAAAAAGAAAAAAAAAAAAAAATTTTTAAAAAAAAAAAAATTTTTTTTTTAATAAAAAAAAAAAAAAAACCCCAAAAAAAAAAAAACCCCAAAAAATTTGGGGGACAGTTGCGTATTTAGGATCCTAATAATACACCGTTGATAAATTAAAGTCATCTTTGGGGAATTTTTTAAAAAAGGCAAAAACTGAAATTTTTATTTTCGTTTTTTTAATTTTTTTCCCCTTTAATTTTTTAAAAGGGGTTGAAAAAAATTTAAAATACATTCTTTTTGGGGAAAGTTTGGCGCATTATGTGTTGGTGAAGTCAAAAATTTCTTACGACGTTTTGTTTTCATGAAAGCATTATTAATTTTTTTTAAATAGCCCCGGGGTTTTTTTTTAATTTTTCGAAGCCTGATTATTCCAATTACAAAAATGTATAACACTTAAGATTTTTTTAAACCCAAATATGGAATACCACTATCAGAAATCATGTGCGTTCCTTGTCTAACTCATTGCCACTTATGAAAAATATGTTTATTTAACAGAAAAATATCAAGTGTAAATAAATAAAATCTCGAAGTTTCATTATCCAAAGAATTGGTTTAGCTGTGCAACGGGGTAATGCAGCATTGGTACTGGGAACAATCCAGGAAGACCTAGGACTTGATGAAGTTTATAATTTTTAAATATAGATTAAGTTATTTATTTAATTTTAGAATATTGTTATTTGGTATTTATAACATTATATATTTTAATATAAATAAAGTGTAATTGAGATTAAAACTTATATAAAAAAATCATTAAACAATCAAAGGCCGCAGTTGACCAAATAAAGTTAATGGTGGTTTAGCGAAAACGAAACATCGTAAAAATTTGAGTTTGCAAATGGATGAAGTATAAAAAGCTTGAATAAGAATTTATTTTTAATTTTTTTTCCATTTTTTTGAATAAACTCGTAAAAAAATAAAAACAAAAATCTCAAATTTCAGTTTTTTAGTCATATTTTCAAAAGTACCAAAGATAACTTTAATTTGTCAACGGTGTATAATTGGGCTTATATACATAATAATCTATACAAGTTTGCCCCAATTTAAACTTCCTTACATCTTTTACCGTTTCTGAGATCCCAATGGTTAGAGTCGCTTTTGGGAAAAACAACCTGTATACCAAAAAACATTAAAATCCATTAGCTTGTTTAAAAAAAAAAAAAAATCATTTCAGATACAACAAGGCAAATCAATTGACAGTTTTACCTCAAATTCTGGTTAAATTGTGTTTACATATTTTTCAAAATTCTTATATTAAATGTTAAATATGTTATTACAGCTTAAATGAAGAAAGCAGACATTTCGTCATTTAAAAAGAATTAATTTTTGATAATATTATTATACCTAATTTTTTAAAAAAAGTCAATGGATAACCATCGAGCAAAGGCCACATGCTGTTGTGTTTGATTCGAAATGCACGTTAAACCAGGACGATAGTACCCAGACTTTAATGGGAGGCAGCAGTTATTTAAATAACGTCAGTGGTGGAACTATTGCGTTGTCCAAAAGGTACGATGAAATGTAATATATGTATGTTTTGTAAATAGTGTGGTTAACTTCTTAACTAACTATTCACTAAGATTACTTGTCATAAGATTTCACCTTCAAAATTAGTTAAGAAATTAACCACACTATTGTTAACAGTCCGTAAAAATATGGGGCATACATTTCCAAATGTTTGTAACATTATTGTAGAGCGGCAAGACAGTGAGTGTAAGTTGAGAGAAGTAAGCTTTGTCCTTTGGTCAGCAGATGGCGTAGACGACTTTTACCCGTTCATGTGTATGCATTTTTTGTAGATTGTTGGCTGAGCTAAAAAAATGTTTAATTTTTGCCGTCTGTTAAAAAGATTAAAAATACGGGACTAAGCTGATAACCTAAATAATTTTAAATATTTCTTTAGTTTTGTGGCGAATTTATGTTTCAATAAGGTCTCGTTGAGTTACTTACTTTCTAAAGAATGGGAGCACTTCGGTCCTGGTGCCGGGGTTTAGCGAACTGAGTGTGCTCAGTCCTATTAACCCTTATGAACTTGCAGGTCACCTGAAAGAAAAAAAAAAGAAATACTCGCAAAACAATGACAAACATTGTCTAAATTTAACATACATAAATACACAAGAACCAACTCTTCAATTCTAAAAAAATCTTACATAAAAACAGATACTTAAATTTTAACTCTAATTACCCAATACTGAAAAAAAAAGGGTTTGTATTTTTTTTTGGTACAATTAAAATAATTTGTTTTAATCAAAATAAAAACAATTAAAACGAATTTTTACAAGTTATTTTTAGTTTAAAATAATTATTCTTTTAATTTTGTAAACTAATGCTTCTTAAATTTAAACAACAAATTTAAGAACAAAATTAAAAAAAATACAATAAATTTATTTTTTCATATATTCCGGTTATTAAATACATTTTAACGAAAAGGTAATACATATTCGTAATATTTTATAAACACAAAACACTATAAGACCTCAAGTAACAAAAACAAAAACATACAATATAAAGGAAAACACAAAGTTGTATTTATTTAAGTCAATTTATTTAATAATTATTTAATAATAATTTTTTTATAGGTGAAATTTTACACCATAAGTCAAACGCATGAAAAACATAGAACATACAAGAAATAAAACACAACACAGAATTTACAAATCAAAAATCTGTTAACACGCATTTGATAATATCCACATAATAAATGGAATGCTTTTAGTTTTTTTAGCAAAGAAAACTTTTTAAAAAAGTAAATAGAAGAAAGTGCTTTAATATTATTAAAAAAAGATAAATGTGTAGCATTAATATCTGTTAATTTAAATAATACATGTTTCCCTTTTGTTGATGCTGAGGTAATTTTGGGGAAACTTAAAGCCAATTAAACACCACCATTTTTGTCTTTTAAAAATTAAAAATACATCAGTTAAGCAAACAAAAAAGTCATTGATGACAAACGTCAAAAAAATTTAAAAAACTATTGAAATTTTCTAAATTTATTAACCAAAATTTCCTAAAAATTTAGTTTTAGTTTCTATTTTTTATTTCAGTTTATCTTGACAACGGTTGCTTTTCACCGAAACGTAGATAGGTTTTTGAAGTCGTTTGAATTTTGAGAGTTTTCTCTTTCTTTTGTTACAGGCGATCTGCAAGTTCATAGGACTGAGCACACTCAGTTCCCTATACCCCGAGATAATTGATACAGAAATTAATTGAATAGGAGTTTTACTTTTGGGAAGGCTAACCATTTGTCTTTGATAGATGTAAGATTGTTTTACCTACACACTGTTAATATTATATTGTTTTACAAAAATGTGCGAAAATTGACCTGGTATAGCTAATAATTATATAATTTGAAACCTAGAACAAAAGTTATCCAAGTTAAAAAGTTTATACCATAAAACTGCCATCAATTCTCAAGGTAAATAAAGGATATAAATTTTAAGGGTTTAGTTTGCCGAGCCAACGACAGGAACAAATAAATTAAGCCGTCCTCACGAGATTTACTTTTCCAAAAAAGAAGCAAACGAAATCCAATTAAAAGTTAATGAGGAAATAAAACAATTAAAAGTCCGACAAGAGTTTAACAAAAATTGTTAAAAGTTTTTTGTCTATGTTATTACAAGATATTTTCGTATTAGTTTAAAATGTAGAGAATATAGACTGGGAGGTAGAATAAAAATAAAAACATAAGAAAATGTATTAGTTGGGGATATGCTTTATATTATCGTGGCGGGTTTAATTAATGACAAGTTCTTTTGGTTACACGTTAACTAAATATTTATACAATGGGACTGCTTTGATCCTTGATCCAGGGTATAAAGACTGTGTGTGCTTAGCCTTATTGACCTATATAAACTCGGAGATCGCCGGAAACAGAAAAAAAATCTCCAAAAAGCCCTTAAAAATCCAAATACTTTTCCACATTTTGGCGATAAGTCTTTCACAGTTTTTTAACGTCAAAGTAATGTATAAAAACAAAATATTAATTATTAATAAAAAATCTAAATTTTTTAATTAAGACATTTCGCTAAAAAGTCTAAAAAACGAAATCCCAGTTTTGATAAATTTTATATAAAAATTTTTATTTTTTTTATCCTAACTATTATTCAATTTTTTGTTCTTATACAATATTTTTATATAGAAAACGATTGTAGGCATACCATCAAAACGAAGATATGTAATTAGATTTTTTAAATATACTTTAAAGATTTTTTTTTGTTTCAGGTAATCTGTGAGTTTATAGGGGTCAATAGGGCTGAGCATACTCAGTCTCTATACCGTGGGACCAGGACCGAAGCGGTCCTATTATATAAAGATTTATTTTTTTAAATAATTGGGTTCCAAATCTAATATCCTATTAAAAATGATCACTTAAATTGGCCTTTGATTGATTGATTGATTGATAAACTAAATACACAAGTTGGGGTTTGTCCGCCTCGACACTGCAGCCTACAGGGCTTGTTGTATCTCTTGTGTATTTGTTTCAGTTAAAAGGTTTGAAACCCTTAGACAGGTGATAGCCCTTTACTGTTCTTTCTGGTTTTCCAGCCTCCTGGTGGTTAGTGTCCACCATGAGGTTTTGATTTGTTCTCCAGTATGTAAATGAGGGCACCCCATATATGATGTGAGGCTGTCTCTTCCTCTTCGTCACATAGTCTGCAAATGGGTTCTTCTCTATAGTCCCATAGGTGATATGTTTTATTAGGTGCAGTGTCCGGTTTTATCCTGTCCTATCCAATCTGATTCCTTTTTTGTTTTAGTAGTTCACTTGTCAATGCTTTCGATGGTGAGTCCAGCATTGATTTCTGTGATTTTGCCGAATGTGGTTCCAGTATGACTGATGTTGTGTTTGAACCACCGAGTCATGTGGGCCCCGAACCGAGGCTTTGGTATTCCAAAAACAGGTTCAGGACCCAAAACATTGCCGGAGCCTCGCCTGGCCAGGGAGTCTGCATTTTCATTCCCTGTATTCCCTGTGTCCTGGCACCCAGGAAAGTGTAACTTTGTTGTGGTTAGCCAGGTTTAGGAGGATTGCAGACAGTTCCAAACCAACCTTGATTATTGTTGGGATGCCAAAACTTTTTGGCGCTTGACTATCAGAGAAGATAGTAATGTCCCTCCCTTATATCTCCTCCTCAAGTTCTCCCAAAAATTCAATGGCAATATTTCCGCCTGGAAAACAGTGGCATATTTCCCCAGGGAAGCATAAGCATTGAACCTGGGGTCATACCATGTATTCCTGCGCGGCTCCATTGTCAGTCTTGGATCCATCGGTATCCAAACCAATCTCCGAGACTGAAAAAATTGGCCTTAATCGGTATTTACTTTCTTATTATGCATTACCTTATGGTTTATAAATCATCATTGTATTTATCTATCTGGTTATTTATTTAATTGGGACTTTAATTTAGCCTTTATTTGAATAATTATAAAGTATTTTTTTAATTAATAAAATAATATTTGACCACGTTCGCGAAGAGTGTCAAAATTGATAGACACGCTAAGTTTTTCAAGGTTTTAGACAAGGTAGAAACATCTATAAAATACAATTAGGGTGAGGAAAAGTTATATTTTATAAAAATTGAAGCGGCTTATCCTGTCTTGTCCTAAACTCGATAAAATTTACCTTATTAAATTTTTTCTTTATATAAAAAAATTTCCAAATAAATAAAAGATCACTTTTTTATACCACCTGATTCAGTAACTGATCCCTGATGGTTTCGGTCAATACCGGATATTTGATGTTATAGCTAGATATTTCTTTTATCATATTTTTTTAACCGTATCTGTTTGGTACCGTAATAACTTTAAAGTGGTAGTTATAAATAACACTTTCCTTTTATTTTGTCATTTAAAAGCATGTATACTTTTTTAATTTTCTTCTATGTGCTCCCCTTTTTTTATCGGACGTGTAGTGATAGCAGTTCGTGTTACCTTCTCGATCATATGTATCATCAAGTGTACCAGTCTATTAGGTCTACTCTTTAAGCAATTTTTTAAATAGTGAAACGCTATTATACAAACTATTCATGAACGTCCACGAACCAAATATGGGCTCATTAGCCTAAGCATTAAATTTTCTTGATTTGTGAGTCCATTTGTTTCAGTACTCTTAACGAATAAATCTAAAGATTCAAGACGTTACACATTGGTCCGAAAAAATAAAAAAGCAGAAATTAATTTATATTTTGTCAAAGCTATTTCTAAGGTATAATACTTTGTATGTATTTAAAAGAATATAATATAATATATATATAATAGATACATACAATAACGTATGCTCTTGTTACGGCTTTTCAAAGTAATACCAATTCGGACCAAATTTTTGACTTTATAGACGTGCGATTTGTGCCTTAAGTTTGCGAATCGACCGAGTCTTGTTAAAAGTGATTGTTTTTTATTTAACTGTAGCTAAAATATCTTCAAGGCAGGTAGCTTATAATAAAAAAGTTTAAAAGGTCTATCTTCGATAAACTTTGATATAACATATTTTTTTTAATTACCTCCTCTTGTATTAATAAATATCAAGTATTAGCTTATTTTGCGTTGACCTACAAAAAAAGGGTCCCAACATAGATAAATTTTTAAATAGATAACTTAATGGTTTTATAACAACATATTAAAAATTGTCTTGCTACCATGTGCACACTTTGCATATTTCAAACTGTCTTTAGATGAATACGTCTGAGCCTCATACGATAAGGCCGCTTATCAGTTCGTTAACATTTTTTTGATAGCTTGAATTGTTTTAGTTTTCAATTTACCATTTGAATAACTTTCAACATTGTTTTTTTTGTATTTAGATTATAAATATTTTTTAGCCAAAGCCAATGTACTGCTCATACTTTTCAAAAAAACTTATTAGTTAGTTTTTAGTAAAGATCTCGTTTACTAGTATAAATTTTTACACATTTGTCAAAATAATTGTCTTGTAGCAATCTTTGATATCCTAAATGAAGAGTCTGGCGAGGGACATTTTTTTAAATTAAACACTTAATTACGTATTTAATAAAACATTTTAAAATACAAGATAATGATGTTCAGTCAAAAGTGGCTTAAAAAAGAGTGCATCATGTTCAAGAGTACCAAAAATGTTTTAAGGCAAAAATAAGCAATGGCGAGATCGAAATAAACGAGCAGCTTTCAGAACATCAAGAAGATAAAGCCAGACCAAGCACTTTATATGGAATAACTGTAGGCCACCCTAAAAAACTTCTTTTTTTAAATTACTGATAGAGCTAAGAGTAAGAGGGCTAAAATTTGACACAGAAATATGAAGTATAGATTGCTTATTTTATCGGATCCACTAATATCTTCACTTAGAAAACAACCCAAGAAAAATTTCACCCTTCTATTTTCTAAGGTTCTCCATTTATTACGTGAACCTGATATCCAGTTAAATGAAATTGCTTGATTTTTTGTGGAAACTGACACAGACTTAGATGACCTTTTTACATCTTCAGAGGATACAGATAGCGCCAATAAATAATATCGTTTTTTTTAATTTCGATATTATTTTTTGTATTATTTGGCATATGACTTTATGAGATAAAAAAGAAGGCAAAATAAAATTCTATACATAGTTTTTTGATTGTTATTTGATTTTTTAAACTAATATATCAAAACAGAAATAAAAAAGGTCAAATTTAAAATTTTTAGCAAATCACCCTGTACAAATTTACCCAACATGTCTAGATTTTTTAAAACATTTTTTTCACACTACTTGTGTTAGTGTGATGTAGATAAAATTCAAAAATGAATTATTTCCACTTTTGAAAAAATTTGGACCACTGTGCGTTACCAAGAACTGTATTTAAAAATCCATACAACATTTCCATGTGTTACAAACCAAATTTTTTAATAACCTAACGTCTTGATGGGACTTACATGGGAATTTTTTTTCCCTATATGCAGGACGGCAAATCCCGTTGTGACCGCAAACGTGTTAAGATGCTTGTCTTGTAAATCAAAGGCCCCGCAAACATTAGTGAATATAACACAATTTTTGTGCAAAATATGTCTTTTGCCATTAATTCGTATCAAACTTGTAAGTCATAAAATAATTACCTTAAGACACACATATTTGCAAAATTCGGGAGAAGCGATGTTTTGCTTTTACTATCTTTCGCAATGTTACGTATAATTTCTCCTAAACATGAATTCTAAATTTAATATTTTCTACTTTTCATAAAGAAATTTTTAGGGCAGAAATGCACTATTGTGTCGTGTTGTGAGGTGCCGCGTCAGAAGCATATCGCTTTTATACATTTACCTAGGTTAGAGACACATTATTATATGGCATTGCGTCGCAGCGCTCTCTGTTGTATGAATGTTAAATGTATGAAACCGATATGCTTTTGAAGCAACCCTTCACAATACGACACAGTAGTGTGTTTTGGCCTTTGAGAGAAAACACCCTTATCCTCAGGAGATAAGGGAAGAAGAAGTATATATCAGGTGACAACAAAATCACTAACAAGCCCTTTATTCTCTTAAATGAAAACATATCGCTTTAAAATTTGTATATAATGTATTGGGTCATCAGATACCAATTTTAAAAATAATACCATCTGCCTATTGCTTTCGGCTTAAACCCAAGTGTTGTGAGACTGGATATTTTAAATGAAACACCCTGTTTATGTTTTAATATTAAGAAACTAAAAGTCATATCTAATATTAAACATTTTTATATATTACCCCTGTTGTTGTTTTTGAGAAAATGGCGATTTAAAATGTCCAAACGAAGGTACACTATACAGCTACATGAGGCAACAAATAAAAATAAAAAATATATATTATCTTTAACTTAACTTTACTAAGAGAGCCCATTTGCTAAAATCATAATAGTAACACTTTCTGTTTTACTGGAAGTGCTGCAAAAATTGATTAATAACGTTACCTTAAAAACTTTTAGGGCAGGCCGTGTATTGAACAATTTAAATTAGATTTTTTAATTTTTTTTTTGGTTTATAAAGACCTTCATCTTATTCTAATAATTTTTTAGGAATAAACCCCTTTGTTTTCCAATATAACTTTTTTCAAACGAACTAAGATAGGTATAGGATTCAATAAAGTTATATATCAGGAATGTCTTGTAAAATCTGAATCTTAAAAAAATATATACAGTTTATTACATTTAAAATATCAAATTACTTTCGGTTAAACCAAAAGGGACAGGCAGATGTTATTATATTTAAAATCGGCAACTTAAAACACAAATATTTAAAAGCGTTGTTTTATTTAAAGAAGTAAAAGCTTGGTAGTAATTTCGTTGTCATCCGGTATACTAATCGTAAAGTTTTAAAGAGTTTTTTAAAAGGTTTCCCAATGATTCCTTTAGGCAATCCTCTTTTTAATTTGAAGGCCAAAAAAAGTTCTCATCACCTTTAAAAAAAACTAATTCACACACCGAAAACCAATATTTAAGTTAAACATCCAATGCCGGCATGTGTTACATTTACATAACATTGTTATAAAACGTGTTAATAAAAACTTGCTAAAGGAAATTATCCCTACATGAAAGGCTCATAAAAATGAAATCCTGCCATGCACATGGTAATAAATAAAGTTTTATGTATGTTCGGTAGAGTATAATAATTATTGCCTTCCAAACATATTTTTCTTTAATTTTTTTTTCGATATCGTAAAAAAATTTATGGTGATGTGCAATAATATAAAGGTCTGATTGTTGTTAAGAAATAGTTTACACTATCTTCCACTTTTTGTTCATACCTAGTCCTAAAATACGCCTTCGATACAAGCGCTGACGTAAAAAAGTGTAAAATAGTGTACACTATTTCTATTATATGTTTGATGGGTTTTCCACAAATCATTATTTTCATTTTACAGGCGGTTCAAAAAATGTAATTAAAACATATGTATATTAAATAGATTAGAATTTGAAGCTAATGTTACAATCGTTTTTCTTATTTATTATGTTTTTTTTTTATTTAAATGCCCATAGTAAACAAAAAAATGATTTTACCTCCAAAAAAATATTTTAAAAAATATTGTAACTTCGTCAAGTCCACCTAGATAATGATACCACAACTAACCAGGTAATAGATTAAACGTTTTGACTTTTTTAACAATTTATTAATTCTTTAAAATTTGTAAATTAAATGTTTTTTATAATGTGTGTTTTCTCTACAAGGATCTTATAATTACAGTCATGCATCTTCCCATACTTCTGATGAGGTTATTATTCATGTCTTAAGACAAATCGTCTCATAATTTATTTAGAGCAACTCTACTTCTATGTTCTAGACAGCAAAAATTCTTGATACAAGTGTTCTGCCTAGCATATCCAGACATGCTCAATTGGATTCAAGTCTGGGGCGCGTGCAGGCCAATTCATTGTAGGTATTTCCACTTGGATTAAAAAGTCGACGCATTGAAAGAAAATTTGTTGCGATAAATAAAGCAAAAGCAAAAGGTATCACAGGGTCCTGGAGAATATCTCTTATGTACCTACCTGCAGGGAATGCGCGGCCATGAATCACAACCAACTATGTGTGTGGCCCTAAGCATATGTCGCTTCCTATCATAATTGAGCCTCCTTTAAAAAACACAGTAAGAGTAACATTAAATTGTTTATTTTGTATACCTCTCAACAATCTTTTCTTACTATAAAATCAAATTTATGCATAAAGGACTCTCAAACCTGAATCCACTGATCATCATTCCAATTTTGGTATTCTCAAGCAAAAGCTAGTCGCACTACTTTATGACTTCTCTGGAGTTTTGGAGTTTTTATTGGCCTACATAAATTTAAATTAGGTTCTGTAAGTCTACTTCTAACTGTATGCTCACTTACTCCGGTTCCACGAACGTCTTCCAGTTCGTTTCTTGCTTAAACTGCTGTTTGGCCGCTTCTTCTTCCATACTCTTCAGTAACGTTTAACATTCTATGAATTATCGATTTTGTTTTATCAAATATTTTAGCAACATTACTGTTTTTTTAATTATTACTACAGCTTTACCAATATTAGTCGAAGAAAACTTAAAAAAAAAATTACTGTCTACCAACTTAAAAACAAATAACGAACTTTGATCCAGAGAGAATACGCATTTAAAATGTAATGCAACAACAACAGAAGAATATGAATTGCTTGACAGACAGGATCGTCAAAAATAAACAAAAGAAGGCATTTTTTTTTGTTCCTTTACACTTGCGGGTGAGTGGATTTTCGTAGATATCTTCTATATTGTTGTGGTAAATTCATGTATTAAAAAGTCCTTTTTAAATATCTCATATAAAAGGGGACCGGGGTTCCGGGATATAGAGACTGAGAAAAAAGAAAAACTCCTTAAACCCCCATAGAGTGTAAATATTTATCTACATTTAGGTGGCAAGTATATTACCGTTTTCATGATAAAACGAATGTTATAAAATTAGGTAATAAAATTAAAATTTGTGTTATTTTAATATAAAAGGAATGTCTAAAAAAATATGGCTAAACAGAGTCAGTCTCTAAACCCCTGGAACAGAACCGAAGCGATTCCAAATATTCTTGTGTCCTTACATAATACTGCAGCATTACGTAAAACTACATTAGAAAAATATTTGAGTGCATTCTTGTTTTTGTTTGTTAGTAGGGCATTGCGTTTTGCGTATTTAACAAGCATTTGCTTGCGCCTTAATGCGTAGGAAGGGAACTGTGTGGATTTTGCGTTTACTGCGCACGGATCTAAAATGATATAATATGCGTTTATGGTGCTGCAAATTCATTTAATGTAAGGATGTGAGTAAATACGTATTGTCTAGATGTTTTATTTTAAAATAAAGACAGTAGGTTTCAGTAATTAAATCATTCGGTGTCGTAGACAAAAAAATAAGCCACATTAAAAAGTACTTTTAAATAAATCTAGGAAATTTCTTAGGTGAGCTTATTTTAAATTTTAACTTTATGCTGGTTTTTGGTGATGATGCGATAATAAGTGACTCAAACATATGATTTTATCTTAAGATAAAATATATTTAAAAATATTTACCAACATTAGAAAACTAGTTTTAAGTGGTGACAAACCACACATTTTTTAAATCAATAAATATGCTACAAATCTTTAGATCATATTTAATAAATAATCGGTATTACAACTTTAAAAAGTGTTAATTATTGTTTAAGTATTGTTTTATAAAAAAATTAAATTCTTTTAGGCTTGATTTTAATACAGGGTAGCCGTCCATATTTTGACCCATTTTGATCGCGAATAACTTTTGAACAAATAAAGATATCAAGATGCGGTTTTCGCAAATATACTTATATTTCTTTAAAGTTTATTCTCGTATCTTTACCATTTTTATGTGACATTCCATTAGCTCAAAAACAAAATGGCCGATTTTCCGATATAGGACAACTTTGTTATTTTAAATGGAACACCCTGTATATGTTTCAATATTTTTAAAATTTAATCTTTCCCCTTTAAAAAATGTAACACAAGCTATGGTTATCTTAAAAAATAACGCATTTATTGACCTCCAAAGAATTGACTGTATGTCGAATAGGAATATTATTTTAAAAGGATTTTTTGAAAAGTCGCCTGTGGAAACAAAGTTATCTCGTTTCCATAACAGCAACAAGCCTCATTGTCAGCCATTGTTGGTCATTTTTGACAAGTTATTTTAATTAGGAAGCGCAAAATGTTCTCGTTAAGCGAAAAAGGAAAATGTGTTATTATGTTTGCCGAAACCAAATCAGTAAAAGAAACCCAGCGAAGATTTAGAAACATGTTTAATAAAGCTCCACCCACAAAAAATTCAATTAAAATCTGGTACAGAAAATTCTGGAGTACAGGATCTTTAGCCCGTAAAAAGAAATTAGTAAACAATGAGAATTTGCTAAATAAAACGTTACAAATTCTGGAGATAACTCAGGAAGATCCAACATTGTCAACAAGAAAAATCTCAAGTTCAGTCCATATTCCTAAAACTACAGTACAAGAAATCATGAAAAAAGAACTTAAATTAAAGCCATACAAAATTCAGATGTTACAAGAAATAAAAGAAACTGATTTTCCACAAAGGGTGGAATTTTGCCAGAGAATTCAAAATTTAGTAAGGAACAATATACATTTTTTGGATAGACTAATAATGTCAGACGAAGCCACATTTCACCTCAATGGAAAAGTAAATAAGCATAACTGCAGGTTTTGGGCAACAGAAAATCCTCGACAATATAACGAACACGTTAGAGATTCGCCAAAAGTCACAGTCTGGTGTGGTATGTCAAAGCAAAAAATTTATAGGCCATTTTTTTTCATGAACCAACTGTAACCTCTTGGACTTACGTTGATATGCTGGAAATATTTTTTATCCCCAATTGCAAGAAGAAAATCTATTGAATTTTGTCTATTTTCAACAAGATGGGGCTACACCACATTATGCTAACATTACCAAGGATTCACTGACCAACGTTTTTGAAACCGGTGGATTGGAAGAGGAGGCCCTATTTCCTGACCACCTCGTTCACCAGATTTGACTGTTCCAGATTTTTTCTGTGGGGATATGTGAAAGAGAGGTGTTATAGTCCACTTCCCCAAAATTTAGAGCAATTAAAAATTAATATCCGAAACATAATAGAAAATATTCCTGAAGAATTTTTAGTCAATAGTTTAATAAGTTTTTTTCGAATTTAAATAAGTGCGTCGAAGTCGGCGGAAGGCATTTTCAACATTTACAGTAGTTTTTAAAAAGTAATGTAACCTTATTGTAACTATTATTTTGTGAATAACCTAAACCTTTGGCGATCCTTTTTTTGTACCAAATGAATCAAATTTTAATTGTTAAATAATATTGTTGGTCGACATGCAGTTAATTTTTCGAAGGTCAATAAATACGTTGTTTTTGAGATAACCATAGCTTGTGTTACATTTTTTTAAAGGGAAAGATTAAATTTTGAAAATATAGAAACATATACAGGGTGTTCCGTTTAAAATAACATAGTTGTCCTATAATGGAAAATCGGCCATTTAGTTTTTGAGCTAATGGAATGTCAGAATAAAATCGTGAAGGTACGAGAATAAACTTTAAAGAAATATAAGTGCATCTGCAAAACCGCATCTTGATACCTTTATTTGTTCCAAAGTTATTCTCGATTAAAATGGGTCAAAATATGGCCTGCCACCCTGTACTTTGTATTTTTGCTAAGTAAGGGTTGGTAGGGAATACTGAATCCTAAATTTGTTTACGGTAAACACGAACAGACAGAGTTTTGTTCGCGTAAAGTAAGTCACAAATCCGTGTTGAACTTGCTACAGCACGATGCCCTACTTAGCATAGAAACACGTGGGCATCATTTTATCCACTAACTAAAAAAATAAGAGAAGAAAAAACTGTGGCAGTATGTCTTTTTATTTTGACGGAATTTTCCGCATGCAAATTCAGGTCATTTTATTAACCAAATTGCAATTTTGTGCATACGCACATTCGCTTGTACCAAATAAATGTAATTTAATAACCTTTCGTTTTAAATCCTGATAGCTTTTTAAGTAATATTTTGATATTAAACATTGGTATAAAACTTTAAAGTCGTCTTTTTTAGGTATGATTACTTAAAAAGTAATAAGATGTATTTCACTAGGTTAAAGAAAAATGTTTTATTCTATGTGTATGTGTTATTCTATTCCCGCCATACTGTCAGTGGGACATATAGGCAGAAAACGTTTTTAAACATGTATCTTTTTAGGAGGTCTCTGTCAAATATTATTCTTCTTGAAATTTACGTGATAATTACTTGTCAATAAATAATACATAAAAATTTCTTACACCTGGCAAGCGAAGCAGGACTAAATTATTCTCACAGCTTGTAAACATTGTAATATTCCACAAGCGCATTGTTAAAAATTATTTTCTTTAAAATTTATATGAGAGGTAAGTTTAAGCCTTAAATAACAAGAAAAAAAGTTCTTACGGTTTGAACGAGGACCAAATGACTTCTTACGCTTATCTAAAATTAAAAATTTCGAGATAACGGATAATTCATAAAATATCATTAAACTTTTCATTTTATTATTATTCTTATTATAATATATACTATTAATTTTTTTATTCATACTAATATCATTATTATTATTTAAATTATAAATCACTTTAATAAAATAATTTATATGTTGTCGTCGATATCTAAATTATCAAAAGAGGAGTCAATACCCGTATCTGATGTTTCAAGTTCATCGAGTGGATGGCCTATGTTATCGTCATCCACTTCGTTCGACTGATCTAAAATTAATAAAATCAATTTCAATTAAGAATTTGAGTGAAGAATAAAGGTTTGTGAAATAAAGTTTAAAAAAATACCTTCATTTTCTTCTGTTGAGTCAACGACAATATCATCAATAAATGCTGGCATTTGATTGCCTTCAAACCATTTGAATAGACATGTGTCGCCTTTTATTGCCTAACCGTAGTTATCAATGTGGAGATTATTAATTTCTTGTTTATGTGCATTTTGCCAAATGGAGGCGATATATACTGATCTCAAGATTTGTTGTTTTAGTTCCGTTTTACAGGGAGGTAGAATCGAGCCGTCAAGTTGTGTTTTTGGCATTTTAAAGATGTCTTTCTTATTACTTAATACATATGTTTTACAAAAAACTGCAACTCTCGCTTCATTGATACATTTAAGTTTATGGTAATCTTAAATCCTGCAGACGTACTCCTCCAACGTTCCTATCAAGTTGTCAATATTTGATTCCTGAATGTTAGAAAATGCATCAATATTTTTTTTCATTAGTAACATAATTAATATATTAATATAATTAATAAAATACTTATATAAGCTTGCCTTCAAGTTGATGTATATCAATTCATTATGCTAAAAATTCTGTTATAACTGCAGCAATTTATGAACATTCCTATCACCACGTATAATTTACATTAAGACAAGGGCGCTCTCAATTTTTAATTTTAGAGTAGCGTAAGAACTCATTTGGTCCGCGTTCAAGCCGTAAGAACTTTTTTTTCTTGTTACTTAAGGTTTAAACTTACCTCTCGTGTAAATTTTAAAGAGAATAATTTTTGACAACGCGCTTGTAAAATATCACATTGTTTATAAGCTGTAAAAACAATTTAGTCCCGCTCGCTGGGTGTAAGAACCGTTTTTTAATGTAATATTTATTAAAAACTAATTAGCATATAAGTTTCAGAAAGAATAAAATTTGACAAACCCTATTGTTTTTTCAACCCTTCCTCAATTATTGTCCCACCCTATAGGTGTAAGAAGTGACTTTTTCTACTAGCGTGTGGAAAGCAGCACTTTTCCGCACGCAATTTAGTTTGGAAAGTGTCACTTTACCGCACTAGTGCGGAAAATAATCACTTATACCCTTGCAAATTTCCCACTTAAAAAGGTATTTAAAATGTTTTTAATTCTGAAGTTTGACTTAGTATAATTATGTACAAATTAGGTGTAAAATCAACGAAATATTCACTAAAAATTAATATTGTTTTAAACATCCTGGTATATATTAAACTTGCTTGTCAGATTTTTAGTTTTGACCGATGCCGGTGTCCATATTATAAAAGATCAAAGTCATTAAAAGTCATCGATAATTAAAAGTGTCTTTAGTACATTCTGATCAGTATCGTCGATTTTGAATAAAAAACGTTTCCCATGGAGTCTTCTGACGAGAAATTACCTGAATCCATTCTCAAAGCAGCCGAAATAGCAAATTTAGATTTGTTGCCGTCCAAGTCGAGGCACAGGTACGAGAAAGAATATACAGCATTTACAAGCTGGTGTGGCGAGAAAAAATCAAAACTATGAAAGAAGAAGTTTTTATGGCATATTTCGCGAAACTTGCTAAAACATGTAAACCCAGTACCTCATGGTCAAGGTATTCCATGTTAAAAAGTATCATTAAGATCGAAAAGAACAGCAAATAATTCAAAGTTACATCATTTTTGAAGAAGCAAAATGTGGGATTTAGACCCAAGAAGGCCAAAATTTTCTCGAAAGATGAAATAGCAAAATTTATTAATGATGTTCCAAATGATGTCTATCTAGCGATGAAGGTAGCTACAATTTTCGGACTAGCTGGTGCGTGTCGTCGAGAAGTATTGATGAAAATTAGCATTGATGATATTGACGATAAGGGGAATCTTTTAATTGTAAATATTCCAAACTCCAAAAACCATTCTAGCCGAAGTTTTGTCATTTCCGAGGAAATTTAAAATGGAAAATATCTAGCTTTGTATAGAAAGTATTCCAGTTTACGAAAGCCCGAAACACCACACAGGCGATTTTTGTTAATTACAAAAATTGGCTTGTACTGTCCAGTGCATAGGAATAAATACTTTTGGCAAGATTCCTCTGAAATAGCTGCCTATTTACGTCTTCCAAACCCAGAACTTTACACGGGACATAGCTTTCGCCGTTCCTCAGCTACAATGTTAGCTGATTCTGGTGAAGGCATAACGAATATTAAAAGACTTGGAGGTTGGAAGTCATCATCTGTTGCAAAAGGCTACCTAGAAAGCTCTACAAGTTTCAAGAAGGACTTATGAAACAAAATATTATCCCAAAATTCATCTACCTTTGAACACAGCCAAACGTACTTAAGGCCCATTGTACCATCTTCTAGCAAGCAACAATGTGTCTCTGTTACCTGTAACGACGATAATCTCCAACTCCGCAACTTACCCACAACAACTTGCCTTTGCGATTCATTTGCAAAATGCTACCAACTGTTCTTTTACGATTAATGTTGTTAATAATAAGTAGTAATGGTAAAAATAAATATTATCTAATGGTTGTTTAGTTTGACTTTTTCCACACACTCGTAGAAAAAATGTTGTACCTAACACGTACGGAAAGTGTCTTTTCCACCCTTGACGGCTTACGGTGTAACTGCCGTCGCGTGCGGAAAAGTATCACTTTCCGCACTTGTTAGGTAAATAACTATTTCGGTATCAGGAGACTGTACTTTATCGAATATATAGAGTTTCCTGGAGAATAAAATTTGACTACAACTAACCACAAAATTTTGTCGCCAGCTCCTCGTCTATTTTGGGCGAAGTTAACTCTAGAAGCTAAGTACTGGTTGGTAAAGGTCAAGTAGCAACAAAATACGGCAGCTATCGGTAATGCTTTAAAATATTACCAGAAACTTTTAAACAAAAAACATAAAATTGCCTCAAACGGTTTTAATTTTATTAAATACCATAAGAATTATGTTTATACAAATAAAATGCGTGTTTTATCGTTTTAATTTTGTTTAAGCAATAAGGATTTTTTTTGTTAGATCGATATACACTAACCCTGTTGTTTAACCTAAAGTATGAACGTTTTAAACATTACCATATGTGCAAAAGCAGCTTATTTTAAGACTGAATAAACTTTTTAATTTTTACTTTATTTATCTTTTTTTTACTTTTGTTTAAATAAAGTTAATTTTTTATGCGACTTTAAAAAATGGTAAAAATAAATTTAAGATAAATACATTTGCATTTATATTTTTTAACGAAAAACCGAAAATGTCTTTTTAAATGCTTATTTAGTGACAGCGTATTATTAAAAATAACCATAAGGTTATAATAAAATACAGACAGGTCCACTGTAGTAGAAACATAGGAATCACTTAGGCGAATTGACTTACATTCGTCTGACTCGAGCTAGCAAATAAAACTCGCAAAAACGATACGATAAATGTTGAATGTTTTTGAAGATTTAATTTTGAATTTAAATAATATTTGCTTTTTTCAGCCACAGGCATTGCAAATACGTGGTAAGTTCTCTTGGAAACTCGTTTCTTTACTAAAAATAAATAATAATGGACGTTTACGAACTTCGTGAAAAGGTTCAAATTGTAAAATGGTATTTCCAAGAAAAATCACATCGACAAATTCATAAAATTTGGTAATACCTGGTTTCAGCAAGATGGTTGTCCCGCTCACAATGGACGTATTGTTCAAGGATATTTGAACAATACGTTTCCTAACCGTTTGATTAGTGGACGTGGAACCATTTTGTGCCCCGCGAGATCACCTGACCTTGCTCCTGATGAATTCTTTTTGTGGGGTTATTTAAAAAATGAGGTTTACGGATATGATAGGGCTAATAATTTAAAAGAAGTTCGAATAAAAATCGAAGAAGCTTTTCAAACTATCAGCCCTAAGATGCTAACAAACGTAAGACGGGATTTTTACGATTGTTTGGGATATTGCCTTGCGCAAGAAAGAGGTTTGTTTGAATATTTATTATAATTTCATTTTAGAGTATTTTTTATGTTTATAATTATTTATTTTTTCATTGCGTACTATTTTAATTTTAGAAATGAGTTTTGTGTTTAGAGAACTTACTTTTTATTTTGCTTTGGCAATTAATGAACTGATAACTAAAGCTGTTGGTATTTAATTCCCTATTTATAAATAACGGTATTAAGTATCAACTGTTTTCTCAACAGATTTGACCGCATAAATAAACCATACAACACACCCGTCCGAAAGCATATTACAAACTAAGATTCGGTTCGTTAATCATGCATGCCGACGTTTATCGATCGAAGCGGACAGTAGTAAATTCATCAGTTCCCTGCCTATGTTTCTACTACGCTGGACCTGTCTGTATGTTAACCAACGTTCTGTATGATAAGATAGAAACTGCTTGAGTCGATCTTGATTGGCTTAGATAAAATAAGAGCCTTGGCCCTATCCAAAAACCTGGGCCTTTTAAAACACTGACTTCTAAAATTAGGCCAAGTTCTTTTTTGACTTGGCACGTTTTTTACTGATTTGTCTATATCTATAAATGTTTTTTTTTATTAATACAGACAGTTTATTCTATTAATACAGACAAGCTAACATATTTCTTCACATATTTTCTTGCAATAAATTAAAGAATGTGATATTTATTCGTAGGAAAAAACTCACAAATTTAAAAAGATTCTAAAAGAAATTGTAAAATATACAGTACTAGATGAAATGCCTGTCTCCGCCAGGCGAGAGACAATATTAAGTAGCCTCTGTCTCCGTGAGACGCCTTCCGTACGGCTAACGGTAAAAAAACACTTTTTTGCTCCTATTTTTGCCCCGGGGGCGAAATTCAAAAAACGGGCTTCGTTAGGTTCTAGCCACTGCTAAAGACTACCACTGTGCCAAATTTCATGATTTTAGCTCAAGCCATAACTTCAGAATCACGTAGACAGACAAATAAATATATATAGGCAGCTCCCAACAGAGCAACACGTAGTGCAACTTTTATGCATCCTTTACAGTTCAGTTAAGAGGCCCCGAACTTCCCGTTTTCTCGTTCCTTTATCCCTAGAGTGTCAAGACTATGGAACCTGTCCCGCAGAAGTTTTTCCTTCTCCTCCCAATCTCCAAAAATTTAAGTCCCGTGTGAACAAACTCCCTCTCACCACACTGAAGACACCCACGATACGTTAGTACTTAGGCATCAGCCTTCTAGACTGTCCCAAGATAAAAAAGTATATATATACCTACCTACATAAAAATACATCCACATTAGCAAATTATATATATATATATATATATATATATATATATATATATATAGATATCCTCTTTATTATTTATCCTATAAAAATGTTTATAAAACTTTTTGTTAGACAATTTAAAAAGATATATTTTTTGTTATACATTTTTTTTTCTATAGGTTTTAAGATATTAACGATTATTTTTTAAATTTGAAACGTCAATATCTCAAAAAGTTTAAAAGCTTTAAGAAATTTTATCAGATATGAAATGTATATTTTTACAGAACCTTTAATTAAGGCTATAAAATATTTTGGTGTAAAAACATTTAGCTAAAATTTTAAAAGTGTAATAAAAAGTGTTCCGGTTTTGAGCAGTGTATAAAGGTTAATATAGGTTTTTTTGTTTACAACCCCTACTAGACGCGATGAGGGTGATGTAGTTTTGTGTTTGATTAAAAAGAAATTGTGTTAAATGATGTTTAGCTCTTTTGTGATATTGGTTGTATTTGATTAACATGTTAGCGCCTTAAAAAAGAAAACAAAACAGTTTAACTTTTATTGGTGCATAAAAACCAAATTTCCTATAAGTTATAACCTTCCAGTTGTTTATTTTAATTATCGGTCAAAATTTTCCACTTTCTCTATTTCTGTCTTCCATTTTAGGTATGTTTGTTATTCAGAAATAGTGTACACCATTGTACACTTTTTTTAGGTAAGCTCTCTTACGTAAAGTGTATTTTAGGACTACGTAAGTGGAAAAAGTGTAAAATAGTGTAAAATATTTCTGTATAAGAAACAGGCCTTTTAGATGTGCCCAACATGCACAGTTAAAATTCTATTCACCCTAACCTAACACTGCCTAAAGGGCTCAAAAACTGAAAAAATAGCCCAGTGACAATTTTTTATTAGTTTAAAAAATAGTGAACGTAACTTAATTCAAAGAATATAATACTTAAATTAAATCATAATTTGGTAATTTTTTTACTAACATAAATAGTCCCCTTCCTACATTGAATTTTCTGGAAGTTTTAAATGGCTAATCTAAATTACACTAATTTAATCTAAGTTACTGTTCATCGTTTGTTAGTAGACTTGCCGCAAGGCGTTTTGCTGTATTCCCCAAATAAAAATTCTACCTCTAGTAGCGTTATATACATATAAGTATGGTCCTTTTAATAAAAGTAGTTTTATAAGACGTATGTATATAGCCGTACTTAAATTTTCTTTTAAAGAATATATTTTCTTATTACCAAAATAAAACTTCATATAAGGTAGATGCAGATGTGATATTTTATGTGTTAGTACTAAATAAGGAAAGTTTTCATTTTAAAGTCTATTGGAGGTATATTTTAGCTAATAAAAATGCAAGAAAAGAGTAACAACTAATAAAAACTATTTTATTTTCCTATACAGTGTGTCCCAAATTGGTGGGGAATGTATGGGGATCTTGAAAACCACGATAGATAGAAATTCGGTTAAATGGGGAAAGTTTTGGACAATTTTTGAAAACCTGAAACATACATTTTCGAAAATCGGCCATATTTTTTTAATTAGTGAAAATTTTTCAAATCTGTAAAAATTTTTCAAAGCAACTTTTTTGTAGAATATGACCGAGTAGTCAATTTTTATTTTCTACATTTCGCGTTTTTAGAATCATCTCAACTTTATTTTTTCATATGGACGCCATATTGGATTTTTACGCAGCCAAAGAGTGCTTTTTATTCTTATTTTAACAATGTATAACATGTTATAATTTAAGAGTTTATAACCACATTTATTTTAAAAAACAAATATTTTCTCAGATGGCCTTGATTCCGGCAAACGTCATTTTTTTTGTAAATAATAAAATACTGGTAATTGGCAAAATACATAAGCTGAATAGATATTTTACAGAAATGGGTTTCGCAAATATAGCTATAACGTTAATACCGTGTTACAACAAAATGTAATGGCGCCCATATGAAAAAGTAAAGTTGATGAATCATCATCAACTTTTCTTTTTCATATAAGCGCCAAAGTGGATTTTTTCGGCGCCAAATAGTGCTTTTTATTCTTATTTCAACAATGTATAACATGTTATAGTTTAGGAGTTTATAACATCATCCACTTCAAAAAACAAATATTTTCTCAGTTGGCCTTGATTCCGGCGAATGTCATCTAGCGTCATTATCAAGTTAGCTCGGGTACGTTATTAAAATATTTTCAACTTTGTAAAATGGTTAATTATTTAAAGAAAAACTTAATATTTTGCAACAATATTTCCAAAGCAAGAAATGTTAATATAGCTGCGCAAACGTATTTCGACAATTTTCCTGAAAGGCAGCATCCTAAGCTAACATACTTTCGAAAACTGGTTTCAAATTTCCTTAAATTCGGAAGGTATAAACAACCAAGACCTAAGAAGTACGTTAAAGAAAATCGACAACAAGATGCTGCAGTTAACCAACATTTTAAAGAAAATCCAACATCTTCAGCCAGGGATGTTGATAGAGAATTCCACATACCTAAGTCGACCATTCATAGGGTAGTTGAGACTATTTAAAAAAAATATCGTTAATATGTTGAGAAATATGGACAACATTTTGAATTTTAGGTCGTTATTTTACATCTTCATTTTAGTAGGAATATTATTTTAGCCACTTTTCATTGTTTTTGCTTGTTTCAATTAACTTGTTACATGTAGTTTTGTTGTAACACGGTATTAACGTTAAAGCTATGTTCGCGAAACCTATCTCTGTAAAATATCTGTTCAGCTTATTTATTTTGCCAATTACTAATATTTTATTGTTTACAAAAAAAATGACGTTCGCCGGAATCAAGGCCAACTGACAAAATATTTGTTTTTTGAAATAAATGAGGTTATAAACTCTTTAATTATAACATGTTATACATTGTTGAAATCAGAATAAAAAGCACTATTTGGCTGCGTAAAAATCAAATATGGCGTCCGTATGAAAAAATAAAGTTGATGATGATTCTAAAAACCTGAAACGTAGAAAAAATAAAAAATTGACGTACTTTCCGGTAATTTATTTCCGATAAAACAAGAAAAAGAAGGTTTTTTATTCTTAGAATAAATATAAAAAGTTTTTACAATTAAAAATTTTTACTTATAAAAAAAATATGGCCGATTTTCGAAAATGCATGTTTCAGGTTTTTTCAAAATTTATCAAAAACCTGAATAGATAAAACCATGTAGTAAACGAGATAAGCTTACCAACATAATTGTCCAAAACTTTCCCCCTTTAACCGATTTTCTATCTATCGTGGTTTCCAAGATCCCCCCAAGATACATTCCCCACCAATTTGGGACACATTGTATAAGGCATTATAAAGTGCAAAAATTTGGTTTTTATACCGATAAGGCTACTACATATTTTTTTCATATAGGATTACGTAGTCTAGTTTTAAAAATCAGACTTTACCCAAGCCATGACATGAGTTTAACGAAATTATATCTTTGATGTGGATTACTTTTTATTAAACTTTTGGAAAGTGGCGAACCTAGTTATGCCAAATTGCTTTATTCGGTCGGTGGCGTAACCTTTATTACCAAAATTTTTTATCATAAAAGAGAGCCCGCACTGCAGATTTTTTATCGCTGATAGTTTGATAGGAATCGGGCTGCAAAGCATATTTAAAAGTTTCATCGGCCAATTTTTTATCGGTTAGTCTACGGATTTTCATATCGTGACATGCCAGTTGCCAAATCGATCAAACTATCTGCCGATACAAAAATCTGTATTATGCGCTCCGTCTAAGAGAGAGAAAACACACTGCATATTTTTTATCGGCCGGTAATTTGATTGAAATAGGGCTGCGAAGTTTATAGTTTTGTCAGACGATTTAATTTCGGTAAGTCTATATTTCAACTGCCTATCCGATGAAACCATCGCCACATTAATAATCTACAGGGAGCGCTCTCTCTCTAAGAAGGGTTTTTTGTGGCTTACCGTTTTTATTTAAAAATTTTTATTGTATTTTTAGAATAAGTCACTTTTATTTTATTACTTTTCTATGTGTCCTTCACTCACTTCAATGGTTTTGGTTTTGTTTTCTTTAGAGGTTAACTGTCCTAGGTTACTAGAAATCAGTTAGAATGTTTATTTGCAAAAGTGCAAGAAGTAATTACTTTTTATACTTATTTAAATGCGAAATTTAAATTTTACCTCTCTGCGCCTAAATCTGTAGGTCGAGGTTAGGTGGCTTGATTTAAGTTACGACGTAATTTTTAATTAATTAGTTTACTGAACGTATGTGTCAAATAAGTCATTTTTTTGCTTGATATATGTTTATAATTGCTACTAAATTTCTTGATTTCACCATTTATTGCTCCTCATAAAAACCTGCTTTAAGTATCCAGTTAAAAGCTTCAGGTTTGGAAAACTCATTGAGAAACATTGTATTCAGAGAAGTCAATAAAAGTTAAAAACGTTAAGGGTTTTATAGTAAATTAACTTTAAAACTTGTAAAACTGAAATCCTATCGTGGGTACCAAAATAAATAAAATTTCATTTAAATCAGTAATTATTTGTTTTAAAAATATCAGTAACTGTAGTGCTTTGGATTTTAGTTAAAAATAAAATTAAATTATTTTAAAGAAGTTTAAATTACTTTCTTTTATTTGGTTTATATCTTGCTGACAATCTTTTTTTCTTCGAGTAAATATCAAGAGCCGCAGTTTTTATTAAAAAAAACTCCAATTCTTCAGTTGCAAAAACGACACCAAAAGCGTCTTATATTTTCAGTAGAACTACTTTAATGTTTTTAATGATAACAATAAAATACAAAATATTTCCATTTATACAGGGTGATTCCAAACCTTATGTTCATATTAAAAATAACATAGCCCCAAAAAAAAAATTTGAAGGTCTGAAAGACTTGACCACGGGATCTGTATGTTTTGGGGTCGCTAAATCCTAATCCCGGGTCAGCTCGACCCCATCAGGTCAGTGTCAAGAACATTTTAAGGTCAATTCTGCAAAATTATTCGCAACCAAATTTGAACATTGTATACTTAGTTTTTGAGGTCGCTGAATACGAATATGTGGTTTGACCCATCGGGTCATGATAAAGAAATATTTTAAGGTCAAGTCTGCAAAATTACACAGCCCCACAAAAAAAAAACACGAAGGTCCAAAAGACTTGATCATGGTACCTTTATGTTTTTGGAGTCGCTAAACCCGAAACCGGGAATAGTTTAATCCCATCAGGTTAGGGTCAGGGGCATATCAAGGTGAAATCTGCAAAATTATTCGCAACCAAATTTAAAGAACCTATGCTTATGTTTTTGAGGTCGCTGAATACGATCAGGTTTGGTTGAGATTTAACCTTAAAATACCCTTGACCCTGACCTGATGGGGTTAAACTGATCGGATTCTGATTCAGCGACCCCAAAACCATAAAGATATTATGGTCAATTTTTTCTGGCTGTGTAATTTTAGAAAAAATAAATCCTATTGACATGTATTCTCCAAGGCTTTATTATCTATATACAATAAAAATTTTTTTTTTTTTATATTTTTTTTTTATGTTTTTTAATTTTTTTTATATTTTTTTCATACTTTAAATTAAAAAAATGGAATTTTAACGTAATTTCCTAAATATGTCTTAAACAGTGCAAAATATTTTTAAAAGGTTAAAAACAAAATATTTAAGCAATTTTATTTTTATAATAAAAAAACAGTGGGGAGGGAAGGAAATATCGAAAGGGATAAACGGGTCACAACCTAGAAAAATGTATTACCCTGATAATCACGGTCTGAATAGGACCATGTAGCAGATTTGAAATTAGGATAATAAAATGATTCAAAGTATATATGTCAAAAAAACCTAAAATATATTAAACGTTTAGCCCCCTAATGAATGTTTTAGTCTTAAAATCATTTGTACAATTACAACCTTTAATATAAACCTAAGGTTTTAGAACACCCAATATATTGTACCATGCCATACAAAGGACACTACACCATTTGTGGCAACTTTTCAATGGAGCACTATAATGAGCTAGACAGGAACAGCGGCTTCGGCACTTGTAATACTTAATCTTGGACTTCACTATAATACGGTAGACGACGACGGGGTTTCCACTACTTGTAAATCTTCTATGAGGGATCTACACATGACACTATTATATTTAAAATATCGATGGCTTAGTATGAAAACCTTGTAAGGCACAAAATATAAATTTTACAGGAGATACAAGAAACTGATTTGCTGCACTATTTTGCCTGGACAGATTTTAATTTTTTTACAGGTTTTGGATTTAAGCTAACACCCACGAAATGTTTTAAAGTGAGAAAACACACTGTGAACACCTAAAAAATGGTTTAAATCTTCCATGGATATACAGGGTATTTACACTAAATTCACTAAATCTTCGGAGCAGCTGAGCAGTGGTTTCTGTTGTTGTCTGTAGGAAGCAGACCTGTGCGGATGGAATTTTTATAACAGCTGTTATTATAATATACGTAATTTTCTATCTAAAACCACCATAATCTCATTTTTGAGAAAAATGGAAATATGAGCCATACTAAGCCATCGATTTGTGACACTGTCACTTTGGGGAATTTGGGATCCGTGTACTATAGAAAGACTACATTAATTGTTTGCTTTTTAAAATAAGGGAAAATTGCTTAAGACACTAAATACCACTGTAAAAAGAACAATCGTCAACCAAACTAAGTATGGGATTAATTATGGAAGACCAAAGACTGTTCGTTCAAAAAAGAAATGGAAGTAGTTCTAGTATTTTGCCTTGCGGAACCCCAACATTAGCTTTATAAAGGCCAAAATAATCTACAATAATTAATATATGTCGATAAAAAAGAAAAATTTGGGTGGAAGATTGTTGGAAGGAAATTGGTTAATGAGCTTATCATACCAGACCTGGCCTAAAGCCTTGAATATGTCAAGGACAAGAATTAACGAAATTTAAATGACATAATACAATTGTTTTGGGATTCAGAAAAGAAGATCCTGCTTTTCTTTCGCGGCGGAATGTGTATTGTCTATCATGTGTTTTTTCTTATTTCTTTATTTTTTTTTAAATTTATTTACCTTTTTAATAAGTCGGAAAAAAACATAGATCTGAAAAAAAAAGCGAGAACTTTAATTCTTTTTTAAGGATAGGATTGGGTTGTAAAGGTTTTTTCCAGCTCTTCGAAAAAGAGTTAAACTAATGATATTCTGGTATAGACTATTTTTTGACGTTAAGACAAAAAAGAATACGCCTGACTTGTTTGACCTTGCTTTATACATATCTTTACCAGGTACTGTAAAGTCTATAAAAAATGTCTGTGTGTCTAAAAAAGTCGATTGCTTGCTACCTACATAAGTCAAAGTTAAATAAAAAAATATAGTTGTGCATAAGTAAACAAAAAAATTATTTTTTAACAAAAAAACGTTTTTTTTCCGTATAATTATAAAGGGTTATAATTTTATGCTTGTATATACTTAATTGGTTTAAATTATACGTTTATTTTAAATTTAAATGTCATAGATCCTAGCAGAAATATGCTTCCTTTAACTGCGATAAAACTTCATTTTTAGTGGTAAAATTTAGAAACATTGTATACCGCACATTGCGGTTAAAATTATGAAATTTAACTCGGCGTTTAAAGCTCTTAAAAATGCTATCCCGTCGTGTACATGGCAATAAATAAAATTTCATGGACGCCTTTCAAAGAACAATAATTATTGCCTCCCACACAATAGCAATGTTTCCATCATTTTACTCGCATAACGTAAAATTTCTTCCGCTTTTAAATCATAAAATACGCCGGATTAACTTTCTGATAAAATGCACGACTTTGCAACTAGGTTGTCAGATTGGATAATTTAATAAAGTATATATTGCAAAGATTTATATAGGGTGTAAAAATTGCAGAAGGCTACTTATAGGGATGATTATACCGGGTGATAACGAAATCACTACCAAACCTTTTATTTTTTAAATTGTTAACGTCACCCTTTTAAATTTGGGGATAATATTTTGTGTCATTGGATTCCAATTTACGATATAATAACATCTTCCTCTAAGATATATTATATTAGATCATATACTTTCTATTGTTAATTTTCGAGAAAATGACGATTGAAAATATGCAAAGGACCACAAATTTATTCTAAGCAATAAGTTAAAAATGGTAAAAATAAGGATACAACCCCCAAAAATACGTGCAATAGCTCATTTTGTTTGGAATATTGTCTAAATAAACGTATTAAAAGCGTTTATTAGCACATAAAAAATTGCAAAAATTATAAACAATTAATTGTAAAAAAAATATTTCGTTTTTAGTTGATATTTTTTAAACTATAATTATTTTAAAAACTAAAAAAGATCCTTAAAGGGGAGGTAATTTCAAAAAGAAAAACTCTTGACTCTCGGAACTCTATCTCAATTATTTATAATTTTAATTTAACGGTAAAAATGGGCCTCTTCGCTACATTTCTGGTTTCGCGCGGCGTCAAAAACCGAGTACGTCATATTAAATATTTCTTAAAGGTATTTAATATTAATTTTAAAAAATTTAGAAATAGAAAATTATGATGCATTTATAACACTTCAAAAAATTTATTTCGGGTAAAAAATTCCCTTAAAGTTAATATTTTAAGAACATAGACAATTGTTTATTAACAAAATTGTCTCGAACTTTTTTTTTCATTGTAGATTTAAAAAAATATTAAAATACAAGTATTTAAAAGTGTTTGCTTTGTGGAGCCTTTCTTATATATGTCGCACCCACTTGGCATAGTTGTCCATTTCGTGAACTGAATGTCCAGTTCGTGAAGTGGAACCAGATAGTGTAATAATATTTTATTTCACTATCTGAACAATTTTTATGTCCAGTTCATGATTTAAATATGTAATTTTTCCACTTAGAGAAGCGAGACTATATTACTCCATCTGGACACAAAAATCATCCAGCTCATGTACTGTATATTTGGTATTTGTCCACTTAGTGAAACAATCAGTGTTCGGTGTTTTGAATGGCATGAACACTATATTGAACTACTAAAGCAAAAATGTTTAATATCATGTTTAATATCAAAGATAATTTTTATATGCTTCTTGATCAACATTTTACGTAAAAACCAATCACAACTAATAAAAATTAACCCCAACTAAACACAACTAACCAAAAATGTTTGGTCATTGCATTGTATTACAGTAAATAGATTAATGCCAAATATACAGTACAGGAACTAAATGATTTTTGTGTCCAGATCTGTAGTACGTCTCGTTTCACCAAGTGAAAAAAAAAATGTTAAATCCATTTTATGAACTGGACAAAAATATTGTCCAGATGATGGAATAAAATATTATGAAACTATCTGGTTCCATTTCAGGAACTGGAAATTTAGTTCATAAAATGGACAATTACGCCATGTGAGTGCGACATATACAATACATACTTAACAAGATCACGCCATAAAAGTTTAAAAAATTGTATACTTTATTTATAATGATTTTTTAACTTGAACAAAAATTTAAAAATATTGCAAAATATTGCATTTAAGACAAATATTTAAAAACATTTTTTAATCTAAAATGAAAACAAAAGTTCAAGACAATTTTATTAATTAACAATTGTTTAACTTGTTGAAAAATTCACTATAGGTTAAATTTACATCGGGAATAAATTCTTTAAAGTGTTGTTAATACACCTTTATTTTATTATTATTTTTAATAATATGCACCTTAAAAAAATTTATGTGCTAATAAACGCTTGTATTGTATTTGTCTAGGCACTATTCCGGATCCAATGAGCTATTGCACGTATTTTTAGAAGCAGTATCTCTATTTTTCACCATTTTTCAACTTATTGCTAAGAATAATTATACAGATATATGGAACAACGAAAAAGTCCATATCTTAAAAGTTTTTAGGTTTAAATAAATGTTTCCATAAACAAAAATGTTTGGCCAGATATGCCAAACATTTTTGTACATATTAAAATTCAGGGTTCATTACAGGGCGTTCCATTTAATTTTTTTGAGCATTTTCGGTAAAGCCGGAAAAAGTATTATTATAACTTCAGCAGAGAGTCTCCAAGAAGAGTCAAATTAAGCAAATTTTCAATCCCTATTTTCCCTGAAACCAACAAAGATAGCTAAAAAATGGATACATATACAAAATATTTTAATAGTAATTACCAAACAAGAGTATTAATTTTGGGGTTTAGATTATTAATCGCCGATTAATGGCCAAACTAGTTACAATATTTTTTTCAGCGATCTTTTTGTTATTAAACCGTGAAAATCATAATTTTCCTAATTTTTATTTCAGAATGTGTTTCGATATTGAACAACCCACTTGACATAGATGTTTTATGGTAGTTATTCGAATGACAAGTTTGTTAATATACTCATTGATTGTTTTGTGTGTTTTTAATGCCTATGATGTTGTGTTGGTTAAGAGAAAATCAAGCATTAATGAGAGCTTTAAATGAGTGTTTTTGTATTTTTTGATATCATTCATAAATAAACCATCGCTAAGAATTAGATTTTTCTTGCAAACTTGTGATGGAATATAGTAGAATTAAAAATAATAAATATACATCAGAAGAATAAGCGTCGACGACGAAATAGAGCTGAGCTTCTTTCTAGTAAAGCTAAGGTTTTAGTTGTTAAATAGGTAGACCCAATTCACAGGGTCATCCGACAAGGACTATGTGTAAAAAAAACAAAATAATTACCTTGTGTATTGTCTCCTATAATTATAAAATAAGCATTAGCGAAATGATATAAAGTAAGACAAAAGAGGTACGAGACCAAGCTCAGGTTTTTTAGTTTTCAAATGAGACGCCCTATTTATATTTCGTTTTTTGGAAAACAGTATATTGTTCCGGTACGTCTTAATTAAAAAAACGGTTTGGTGTTTAAGTAACAATAAAATTATCTTACATATAGGAAATTTTTGATTTAAAGTAGAAAATAGAAGAGAAAAGGAATAATTACCCGGAAAGCGAAAACACAAAGAGTAAAAATTTGGTTAGTCTAGTGTTTATAACTACTTTGAATAAATATTTAAAATAGTTTAAGATGTTTAAAGTATCTTTAAATTAAAGTAAAACGTAAAATAACGTTTCGGTATATTTGGTCAAACTATCATCAGAATATTTAAAATATTATTTTTTTTTAAACCGATTATTTAAGACATACACAAATGGACAAAATTTAGGGGTATAAGAGTGATTTTAAACAATATGGAGCAAAGGGAACGCAGACTATGTGTTTTCATATAATTTATTTGCTATTTTAATTTTAAAAATGTGATTGGGTAATAGACTACAATTTTTTTTTTGTATTTGAATACACAACAAATTAAAAAAATAATTACTAACTTTAACACACTTTGTTGCAGCACAGACCTTATTCAATAAATATTTTTCTTCTATATTTCAATTATTTTTCTTAAAGATTGTACAATCCAGTCCAATAATAAATATCATTAAAGATTCATCGATAATCTCCTAATACGCCCAAAAACAGCACAACGGCTCCAAGCTTAAGACAACTTTAAAGTCTAATCAAAATCGTTCCATTTATTTGTCAACAGCTAGAATTAATGATTGGCTTTGTTTCAGGATAAAGGAGCAACCCGAGAGTCTCAATTGTAGTCCAAGATGTCCGCCTTAAGTTTGAACAACATAAAGGAGACGCCTGTTAGCAGTCAGGACGAAGATATTACTTTTGACCGAGTTTTCCATGAACGCTCTAAAAATAATTAATTCGTAAAGTTTTACTTACTTTAGTGTTTTCCTGTGTTGCGAGAATTTTTACGTCCGCTTAGTCAAGATTGAAAGATCCGGCGGTTTTTCATTAAAACTTCCGCCGTTATCGCTGAAAACAAATTTAAATTCAAATTAATACCGACTTGTATTACTTTTTTTCTCGGGCCGGCATGTTTCCCACTTAACGAAGATGGGCATCAAAAGTAGAGGCATTTTGGGAATTTTTATTTTTATTTTTGGACTGATAAAGTGTTTCGCGGATAGCAGTTTCATGAAAAATGCTAAGATAAGTACGCGTATCGTGCAGACGCGCTACGGAAGGCTGCAAGGTTTGCTGGTGCCGATGGATCAGCATAGATACCTTAAACCGGTCGAGGTAAGTTAAAACCATTTTTTTTTTATAATTCTGATTTTATAAATATAATTTAAATAATGCTTGCAACAAAAAAATTAGTAAATAATACAGTCTATAGTAATTATCTAAACACCCCCACATGATGTTTTATGTTCAGTTAAAAAATCCCTTTAAGGCTGCTCTTGGTCTACCATTAATTAACTAAGCATGGTATCACTTATAAATCAATAAACAGTGACATTCCCCAAAAAGACCTATTTAAAAAATGCTAAAAAACATAACTTAATAGGTTACGGATAGATTTATTTATTATAATATAAAAAAGTTGTTTCAATTTAGAAAAGGAAACCTTAAATTTTAAATTTTTCTTGATTTTTTGATATTATTTAGTCCTTTACCTTGACCAGTTTATAAAACAACTAAACGTTGCATGAAATAAAATAGATTTATTAAATGATTTACTATATACTAGCTTAACATTAAATACATTATAAAATGCTGCATAATCAAAGCTACTTAATAAACTGGGCTTAATTTTCTAGCTATCTTATACAGGTTTTTACAAATTGCTGTGTTTTATTTTTACCTTACCTCAAAACTGCATAGACTTTTCTAAAATTCCTTTATTTTAGATTTAGTAACAGTCAAACTCACTAAATTTAGGAGAACAACTCCTTTGTTATTCATTTATCATTTTATTAAAAACCTTTAAAAAATCTTATTGTTATTTCAAAACAAAGCACTGAAATTATCTACACATTTTTTTTCGATACAATAATAGCCAACTTATCAATTTTTAAATACTTTTAAGATATTCTGAAAAGGTTTAAAAAAATAATAACCTTATAATTGTAAAAATATTTCCCTTCTGAGAAATAATAATATTGTATTATATGACCAACCCCAGCGGGTGTAACCAGTTTCAATAAAAACAGAAATTTTAGGAGGTGAAAGGCGATATCCTAATTCAAAAACAAAAATGAAATTGTTTTTAGTCACTTCTTTGGAAAGTGAAAAAGCTTTCCAAAATGTGACATAAATGGCATTAATTTTAATAGCATTCGTTTGGGTTTAGTTAGTTTTTTTAAACTCAAAAATTAAATTATTTTGCTATTGTTTTAAAATTCTTTAAAGCTCAGTGGGAGTATTTGATCAATAAATTACAAGTTCTTGTCCATTAATCAGTAATCAGATGAAAATAAATAGCCAGAAACCGGATCCACAAAACCCTTTTAATTAAAGGTGTTCCTTAGGGTGCAATACACGACACCCCTCGTTCGTCCCATCAAGTTTGACTCCTTACGGATTTTAAAATAAATTAGCTTTATTGTATAAACATTAGTTTTTCCTTTGGTTAGATACCAAAGCTAAAATCACCCTACATTTTATTTATATTAGAAGTTACTTTCATAATAAAAAAATATATATAATTTTAATGAAATAAACATATATTTATTTTTTGTAGTAACATTTAAAATTATATTTTTAAATAATTAATTTCATAAATAAAACTGTTATTAAAACACTCGTAATCAGTAGCCTACATACCAATTTCAGATATGGCAAAGTTCCATACAAAATTTCACCCCTTAATTTACCCCTTAAGGGAAGAGTTTCGCAATGTCCTGTCCTGTCTGACGTATCCTGTTTTTATTATTTTCTACCCCCCATGCCAACATTCATCTTGGTAGGTCAAGTACTTTTCGAAATTTTGCGATGAGTCAATGTATGAGTGACCTTTTGCTTATATGTACAGGGTATTCGCAAAATGTAGAAAATCTCATGGATATGAAAAACACACGTAAAAAGAATACTACAAGTACATACAGGGATGCGCAAAAGTCCGGAATAAAATTAATATCTTTTTAACCAGTAACTTAGGAAATTAACGCTGAAACACGTCAATTGAGTTTAAATTGTACTCATTTTTTGGCAATAAAATGAAATATTTTTTTTCAACCCCTTAGCTGCAACCCTTCCCAACTTTTTTTTTTCAAATGCAAACCTATGTCGTGTATGGGCTCATTAAAAAGCTCGTAAAAATGGAATCTAACCATATCCTTTCTTTTTTTTTAACTTATGTGGTTACCAGGAAATGAGAAAAAACTTTTTTAAAAACAAAAAAGTTAGAAATACCTACTTAGTGCTATCTACGGGTGAATTAACGTTGCAAATAAACAAATAAAGTGGCATTCAGCATTGATGATGTACACTGCTCAACAATTGCTAAGGATCATCAGTACCTAGTTTCTAAAGTTTACAAATTTTAAGAACAGACCAACCTGGGCAGGCAGCACAACAAATTTTATTGATTATGTGTAAAACTGATAACGTAATCTAGCATCAACATTCTTTGGAATTTATTTTTTTAGAAAAAAATTACACATTAAATTAGTTATAATCTTAAGCAATTGTTAAGCAGTGTACTTTAAAAAGAGAAAAAGGTTGTTAAATTTGTGGCATTTCTGGGTAAAATTGAAAACTGTTTAGTTTATTAATTGTATACCTTTAAAGTGTTCTTTTTTAATTTGCCAAACAAAAATGGTATTGTCAGAGAGGCAGCGTATCGAAGTCTTGATATTGTTGGGATGTGGGGATAGAATGCGGAGTCAAAGTGAAGTGTGTACTTTATTTAATGCAAAATATCCGGAAAATCACATTTCCCAGGCTACTGTGAGTAAGATCTTACACAAATTTAAAGAACATGGTACAGTGAGGGACTTGCCCAGAAGTGGCCGGCCACATGTTTTAGACGAAGATCAAAAATTGGACATTGCCGTATCTCTGCAGGAAGATTCACATTTGTCAACGGTTTCATTAGCCCAAAATAAATCTTGCGTCTAGACGTACGATTTGGAGGTTTTTGAAAACAGAAAAATACCACCCATATAAGGTAGCTCTTGGAAGATGACTATGACAGGCGTTTGCAATTTTGTGAGGAAATAATGAGGCGATGTGACGAGAATAATGGGTTTTCACTGAACATACTCTTTTCGGACGAAGCTACTTTTTATTTAAATGGAATAGTTAACAGGCACAATTATCGATTCTGGAGTCAGGAAAACCCACACTGGATATGCGAAGCTCATACGCAGCGTCCTCAGAAAGTAAATGTATGGGCAGGCATCATCAACAACAGAATATTAGGGCCATACTTTTTTGAGGGAAACCTTACAGCTGCGTGCTACTCAGACTTTTAACGCTTTGAATTAGTGCCTGCTTTAGCTGTTATGTTTCCCAATGAAGCAGATCCAGATATCCCCACTGAAAACTTTGGTTCCAACAGGACGGCGCTCCCCCACATTTTGTTATTAACGTCAGAGAATATCTCGATGAAATATTTGCAGGACGCTGGATTGGACGACGTGGTACAATTGAATGGTCGCCACGATCCCCAGACTTAACGCCATTAGATTTTTTTTTTTTGGGATATCTGAAAGACAAGGTTTATCAAAATAGGCCGGCTAATATTGAAGATCTAAAAAACAGAATTAGAGTGGAATCACATAACATACCGGCTGAGGCCATTCGGAATTCCGTAGACGGGTTTTACCATCGCCTAGGAGCCTGCCAAGAAGAGGGTGGAGGGCATTTTCAGCATCTGTTACGTTAATTCACCCGTAGATAGCACTAAGTAGGTATTTCTAACTTTTTTGTTTTTAAAAGAGTTTTTCTCATTTCCTGGTAACCCCATAAGTTAAAAAAAAAGAAAGGGTATGGTCAGATTCCATTTTTTACGAGCTTTTCAATGAGCCCATACACGACATAGGTTTGCATTTGAAAAAAAAGTTGGGGAGGGTTGCAGCTAAGGGGTTGAAAAAAATATTTCATTTTATTGTCAAAAAATGAGTTCAATTTAAAATCAATTGACGTGTTTCCGCGTTTTCTTTCCTAAGTTACTGATTAAAAAGATATTAATTTTATTCCGGACTTTTGCGCATCCCTGTATAAACTTTCTATTATGGGCTTCTTCTTCAGAGATATTGCTTCCAAAGAGCTCCAATGGAATCAAGTTTTTTTAGATTTTATTTTTAAACCACCAGGTATATTCTAATTGTATTTAAATAAGATGTAAAACAAAGACTCTTTAAATTACTATTAAAGGAAGTGTGAATTACTTACAGCCGCAGGGACGGACTAGCTTATAGTATGACCTCCTTTTTTATGCTTTGTATTGATAGGAACTTTGGACAACGTTTCTTATAAACCTTTAAGTAATTTTCTTTCATGTCGCTAATCCTAACCGTTTTACTCAATATACACTGTTAGTCCTCTAAGTTCTGTCGGGTTCAATATGAAAAAGAGGCATTTTCTCCTGTCACCAACATAATAGTTTTAGAAAAAAGTTAAACTTTTAGTTAAATTCTTTGTAAAAGGATTTAACATGATGAAGTCTCATTCACTTGCGAGCGACATTTAATAGCAACAAAGATATATATTTTATCGAAAAATGCGAAATACACAATGTAATTAACTGACGTTTTTTTTGAAAATGGTTAGAATTAGCGACATAAATGAGAAGTACTTAATTTTTAGACAACGCAGTAGTGCCACCAGAAATATACAAGAACTACTACCTCTATGTTTTCTTAATAAAATAATGCCATGAAACAGCCTTTTTCAGATAAAAATAACCTAATAAAAAAATCGACAGAAAATAATAAAAAGTTCATAAATTCAAAAAACCATATATCTGTCAAATTTTAAAGAAATTGCTTTAAGCAAGGCCTAATTTATACTCCGGTCAATTCGGACATTCAAAGGTACATAAATTTACATCAAGCTGAAGTGAGTAAAATTGTTCAAAAATAACTAAAAATAACATTTTAATATTCCCTATCGTTTTGGTACGTGAAAAAAAAATGACTTAAGGTGAAAGGTAAAAAAAATCGTTTTTTTTGCGATTTTCTTTAAAACGGTAAATTTAATCGTAAAAATGGCATTTACAAAAATTGTAGATCATAAAATTATTTATAAAAAAGGTACCAATATTTTTTTTGTAAAAGCCACCGTTCCTGAGATATAACGATTCAAAAAGTTGTAAGCGTCATTGTATGCATAAGTACGTCACGTATATAAATCTCTGTAGCTGTAATATAAGTAAAAATATTTTTCTATCGGTGATTGTAACTTACATTTAAAATATAAAATATACATAAGTATAAATAAATATAAGCATATCAGGTAAAATGAAACCCAGTCCCTTAATTTATACGCTAGTGCAACCTTGAGACAACATCTGTCTCTTTGTTAAATTGTGTGCGTTGCTAGTGCTGCTCATCAACATCTTTTTCGGGTATATTACCAAGTATAAGTGTGGCTTGGTTATCAGCTAGACCCAAAAGATTGGGGTTGGAAGTTGGTCGATAATACGTTAGAACCAATTCAGACTTAACTTCTACCTGCGCCGGAAAAACTGCTAAACACAATTTTTTGCAACTGTAAAAAGGTATGCAGTGCTAAATGTGGTTGCAAAAAAAGTTGGACTGTTTTGGTCTCTGGCATGCACGAATTGTCAAGGCCGGTCGTGTTCTAATGTTAAATCACCAACAGCAGAGGATTTGTTTGATACTGACGAACAGACATGCGATACATAGCTATTGACGAAATTTACTTACACCCAGGATGATGAAAAAGAAGATCGAAAAGAAGAAAAAAAAAGAATATTAAGAAAAAGGAACAACAAGAAAAAGTAATTGAAGATTATGAATCGGACGAATAAATTTTTCTGTTTTTTAATTTCCATCTCTTTTATCAATTCCAACCCTTGCGAATATCTGTTATTATGCAATGGTTTCCAATTAAACAGAATTATAAGGGACCTGTGGAATAGGCCTACTAGAAAAACTACGGTAAAAAAAAACGCGCTAAGTACACTACCTCAGATGTGTCGTGAAAACTCGTGTATACAATGACGCTTACAACTTTTTAAATCGTTATATCCCAGGAACGGTGGCTTTTAGAAAAAAAAATATAAATACCATACCTTTTTTACAGCTACTTTTATGATCTACAATTTTTGTAAGCGTAATTTTACGATAAAACTTACCGTTTTGAAGAAAATAGCGACAAGCCCATTTTTTTGACCTTTGAACTCGAGTCAACTTTTTTCCACGTACCGGAACGATGGGGAATTTTAAAATGTTATTTTTAATAATGTTTTAAATAATTTTACTTACTTTCAGCTTAATGTTAATTAGAGATACTTTGTTTTCTAAAAAGCAAGCCTTAAATATAATGGCACTTTTCATATTTAGGCACCCAAAAACTATTATCAAACATTAAATCGCTCTTATTTCGCTCTTATTAAAAGTGATATTCTTGGAGAACCATAGAAGAAAACAAAGGAATCTTAATAGTATTTGCGGTCAACACCTTATTAAAAATGTTGTCGTAAAATATAATTTATTGCATTGGAAGTATAGGCATTTTTTATTGCCTTGTGAGTTGGACATGGAGTAAAAATATACAGCTTGCATGAATTATGTTAAGAAAACCATTATTTTAAATTATAGTTTTGCGTTTTTATGTTAGAATTTATCAAATCATTTATTTTAATAAAACATCTGGGAATCCTTACATGAAAAAATTTTCTTTTATAGACTATTGAGACTTACGTTTACTTAAAAAATCCCTTACTGATATACCTCATTTAGAACCAAGGAAGAAAAATAAAAAGATCTTATTACTAATTTTACGGTCAACACGTTATTATAAGTGTTGTTCATAAAGATATAGTTTATTGCATTATAACAATAAGCATTTTTATTATCTTTTACGTATACATAAGGTATCTTTGCATTTATTTTTGTTTCTAATTAAATAAAAAAAAATATTAAATTTTAAATAATTATATACTATGGATACATCAATAGTTTTTAAACAAAACTCAGAAAATGTTTTCTATATAGGATTAATTAAATTAATAAATTTGACAAGAACAACCAAGATATTATCTGCTAGTATCTAAGACTGCATTTACGCTTCACCTTAGGGGTCGGGCGAAAGGACGTGGAGACGATGGGTGGAGACTAACAAACTTCCACACCACAATTTTCGTATAGCCGCATTAAAAATATTATATTTTACTTAGGTTCTTCCTGAATCGATGCGATGTTGTTTCTGATGGCAAGACTACAGGAGATAATGTTTTACGGTAACTATTTTTCACTTAAATGACATAAATTATACACCATTTTAAAGGTAAGAAAATAATCTATGCCTCTGCTGTAGCGGATTTTTCAAATATGGGTCAAGTCAAGAGAAAATAGTATCTAAACATGACCGATTTTAGGGTGACTTTCACTCAAGGAAATATTAAAAACTAAATCCAAATCTAATAAAGTGTTAAAGCAGAAGCCTAGATTTAAGTGTTGGCTTTCATATAACTTTTGAAAATTATCGATAACTTATACCGTTTTTGAGAAAATCATTATGCCCCGAACCCCAAATTGGATCCAATTTTTGCGGCGCGAATGGACTCTCGAAAAAAATATTTATAGAAAATGAGAGGAAGATGTTTCCTGCAGTTCACCGATAGCGTTGTCCTGACTTGTTCTTTTAATCCCTATGTTTCTTTTTTCTGACTTTCGTTTATTTTCCTTTATTTTTGTGTGGTGGTAAACAGTGCAATAATTTTTTCTTAAGTTATTACCAGCAAAGATTTTTATTCAACGACTAATAAACAAGTAGTTCGTTAAGTTAATTTTGAGTCATCCATCTAGAATCCCTAATACGTCACGAGAACAAAAAAAATTTTTGTAAAAATAAAACTTTTTCATTTCCATATTATATGTATTATGTTACATTTTAGACAGTTTAAAATATACAAAGTAAACGATCGCAAAAATGCCAGGACTTAAAATTTTTGCCAGATTTATCGCTTTGTATCAAAAAGGTTTTTCCAGACATCATATTTTTGATCGCTTAAAAATAGTGCGAAGTACTGTTAGTAGGACAATTCAGCGTTATGAAAAAACTGGCGGTGTGGCTTCTCAGCCTAGATCTGGCAGAAAAAAGTACCAAATGAAAGAGAGGACCGATATCTTGCACAATTTGCAAAAAGTAATCGCTTAGTTCCGATTCGAGAGCTACGATCCCAGTTCCAACGTACACACCACCAAGTTATATCAAGCCAAACCATTTCAAGAAGGCTCTTTAATGCTGGATTAAGGCGAGGTAGACCACTGCGGGTTCCTTTATTAGCTATGCAGCAACGACAAAGAAGATTACAGTGGGCTAGAGAACACCAGAACTGGTTATTACCCCAAAATAGGGTTATTTAGTGATGATTATCGACAAAAAGTGTAGAGAGAGGCAGGTTAACAACATCGACTAAATACTGCCTTGCAAATCGCCCCATACCAAGGAATATTTAATGGCCGCATGGAGCTTGGTCACATACCACATGCAATGAACGCCCATTTCTATGTATAAAATGTTGTTTGTCCAATAATTTATCTATCACGACAACAAATTGGTAATAATTTTATTTTTATGGATGATAACGCACGCTTTACGAGCTGAATATAATTTAAAATAAATAAATATTATAATTATTAAAATTTTATATTTAATTATTAAAAAAAATTAATTAATTATTTAAAAAAAAATTTTAAAAATTATAATTATATATTTTAAATATCGACAAAAAGTGTAGAGAGAAGCAGGTTAACAACATCGACTAAATACTGCTTGCAAATCCCCCATACCGATATTTAATCCGCATGATTGATCACATACACATGCAATAATATTCTATAATAATATGTATTTTATCTCAATATATATTATTATACCTCTATTTGGTAATAATATTATTATATATATATAGTTCGCTTATAGTATATTATTTATATATATATATATATATATATATATATATATATATATATATATATAATATATATATATATATATATATATATATATATATATATATATATATATATATATATATATATATATATATATATATATATATATATATAATATAATATATATATATATATATATATATATATTATGAGCTTATATCATATATATAATGCGTTTTTAGGGCTTTTTATAAATTGTCTGTCGTTATTTTTAATAATATAATTAAAAGTATATGACAAGAAAAAGTGGGACAGTTAAATCGTGCCTCAAAAAATTACTTTAAAATTACATTAAAACTTATTAAAGTAAGTAACTTTATTTTACTACCAATTTTAGACATCGAGGAGAAATAATACAATATAGAGCTTGCCCAAATTAAGTTTAAGAAACAATATTTTTAAATTAGAGCTTAGCGTTTATTACTAAACTGTACATAGTTTTAATAGTTTCCAATTTTTTACCCTTAACAATGAGGTCATGTTTTTCACCATGCTTTAACTTCTGCTTACTGCTAAAACCCAATTAACGCGCTGATTACCAAATAACATTTCCCTGGACATTAATTACTTATTTAGAGAAAATGAACCTCTGCAAACCGGAGTAATAAAAACCCTTCAAATTAAAGGCGTTCCTCAGGGTGCTATAGGCAATGCCCTTTATTTGGCCAAACACGGTAAAACTCGAAGAAAAGGATGGCAATAGTTTATTTGTGTTTTTAGTTTTCCAGGAGAAAATTATAGTAATTATGTAGTAATATAATTATTTAAAGTAAATTAAAGCCTCCTTGTAATCAGACTTAAAAAATGCTGAGCACCTTTGCAATAGAAATATTAATTAACACAAGTTTGTGACCATTTTTAGATTACTTCATTTTGGAGTCAAAGCACATTTACCGGTTGCAAAGGACTATTTTGGCGGTAATTGCAATTAAATAGAATTAAAAAATTCTTTTCTAAAATTTCATACTTTTGTCCAGAGTGTGTAAAAATTTTCTTCTGTATTGAAAATGTGTTGGAGTATTGGTTTTTAAACAAAATTTGACCATTTAAAAAAAATGTTTACAGATCAAAAATTAATAAATTGTTTAATAAATATTTATTTTTATGAGAATATTATTTAGGCAGAAAGATTATTCAACTTTTTGCCAGAATAAAGTAATTATGTATACTTTTTTTTTAATTCAATAAAAAATTAAATTGTTTTGTACATTGTAGAGGGATATTCTACCCTTGCGTTGGTTAAATTGTCGCAAGAATTTATTTTTTTTTTTAATTGAAAATATATTACATATTTTTTATATTCTAACAAAAAGCAAATTTACTGATTTTTGACACATAATTTTAAAACAAGATCGCAACAAGAAACTTAAGCAACAATCAAGCTTGTGCTAAAGTTTTATACTTAAATGAGGTAAGTCCGACATCCCTGGCTTAAGCCTAGCTTAAGGTCTTTACTGATTTAATTTTCTATGTTTAAAATAAAAAATACTTTTAGCAAATCGCTTTAGCTATAAAGAAGCTAATAATTTTCATTTAGTCTACAAGAAATGCTCGAAATGTTTTCCATATACAATTCGACAGTGCCCCTAGTTGTTGTTGTTGTTGGACGCAGTAAATCTCCCGCCTACAAGAGGAAGCACAAAGGACCTAGTAAGGTCTAGGTGCAGAATAAAGAAATAGTGTATACCTATCTTAAATTCGATAAAAATTTAGTATATTACCACCCTCTGAACATTCAGATCAGATCAGAGTGGCCCTAATGACCGTTAAAATTTGCTTAATTATTTGGCACAACTTGTGGAGAAGTTTGATGTATCTATTTCTTCTGTTATGTGTTGTCGTAGCTCTCCGGGATTAGCGGGCTGCTCTGAACTCTGCTTTTCAAATCTTCTAATAAAAAAATTCCAGAGGAAACAGGTCGGTGGAGCGAATAGCCATTTAATAAGACCTCTTCAGGTGATCTATCTTGATAATAATATTTTATTTAGATAATTTCGGACAGCTAGAGGTCTGTTCGAACCCACGCGCAAGTGTCGACTTTGCACGGTTAAAAAAGTGGTGGAAAGTTTTTAAACCAAAAAAAACCGAAAAAGGGGTTGGGCGAATAGCCAAAAAGACCCCGGTTTCTTTTTTTTTTTTTAAGACTTTTTCACCCCCGAGGGGATTAAAAAACAAAATTGGATCCGGGCGTTTGGAAACCCGGGGGGTTTCCGAACGATCACAAATTTGGTTGGGATAGTATAAAGTTCGTGTAATACACTGTCACCCATTGATTGAAAAAGGTTTATTTGATTGGGCTTGCGCGTGACCGTACAATATCGATCAAAGGCGCAAGTATCGACTTGGCACGGTTGTATGTTATTACAAAAACGACAAAAATTGGTACACGCAAAGGGTTTCTGCTTTTTATCGGTATCGAAATGACCGTTCGGAAATGGTTTACGAACTACTACAAGTTTAATTAGGGCAGTTAAGGGATCGTGTAATATACCGTCATTCATTGGTTGGAATGGGTTTATTTGACTGGGCCTGCGAGGTTGGAACAAACCTTATACCAAAATGTGTCTGCATCTTGTAAAAATCGTATACTTTAAACTGGCGTAAAAGGATCATTGACTCTGGAAAATATGTTAAACATATCAAGCCACCCGTCAATTTTAACCGGATGGTGCTGTTTTTTTTTTTCGTCTTTAATAAAATTATATTTTATATTCCTGGCAAGATAACTGCCATATTTACACACGGGCCGTCTTAAATTGGGATTTAACTCATTGACCCCAAAACCAAAGCACCTCGTTCTGCAATATTTGGTAAATAAAAATGAAAAAAAAATAGAATTATGTACCCAAAAACCAATCATATGAAACAATTACAGATATTTTTATTATACTATACTGTCCAGATTTACGAGATTTCCATTTCAAACAAAACTTAAAATTACAAATTTTTGGCGTTATGTAATTCTTATTTCTTGCCTACATATTGTACACAATATTACACCCATCATTTATTTTTTATCTTGTATGCTACTAAATAAAATGCTTTATTTGTTTCTAAGGAAACTTTCATTTCTCTAAACAATATGCATACTTAGGTAATGGAAATTGGGAATAAATAAAAAAGGGGTAACTAGCCAATGATTTAAAAATACGATTTATTATTTCTAAAAAAGTAATTTAATTAACTAAGCCATTGATAAGTTTATTGCAATAAAGATACCTAATTATTTACAAGGTATACAAACTTAACATCTTTTGAGGTTTTTCTTAAGTTCTTTACAAACGACCAATTTTTTTAAAAATAAATATATGGTGGTATTAATAAAGAGATAATTTAATTTTAAAACAAATAGTAAAGCAATATGCCAGATCTTTCATTTAAAAAATGGCCACTTTGGGTTATATCTTAAAACCAACAACTGAAAAAAATGAGCCAATGGATTTTTCTATCTTTACCAACAAGGCCTACCAAAGTCGTCAAAATTTAAAAAACGCCGTATGTCTTAAAAGAATCAAGTTAAAAACGATTTGTTTTTACCGTTGCAGATGTATTACAAATCAAAATTGAGAACGTGCAATTAGATTTGTTATATTTCTCCTAGTTTTCTCAATACTATAAAAGTTCATTAAAGAGGCACCGCCATGTACTTAATTATTATGCGTCCTATAACAATAAAATATACAGGGAATTGCATTCAAAAATAAAAATTAAACTTATTTTCTGCTCAACCGCAAGTCAAAAAAATATGACACTGCTATTCTTAAATGCACTAATGTTTGCTTTATTATATCCATTTTAAATAAAATAGCTTTATAACCAACGGCGATTATCGACATCCGTCAGGAATTTATACTTATTCTGTATAGTAATCGTTTTTTTTTTGGTATTTAAATAGAATAATTACATTTAATTTTTTGCAGGTCTTTCTCGGTGTACCATATGCAACACCACCCGTCCAATCAAACCGTTTTAGTCCCACCCGTACGCCCTCGCCGTGGGACGGTGTTCGTGTTTCGGATAAAATGGGACCAGTGTGTCCACAAAGACTACCAAACATTTCAAACGAAACTGCTGCACTCGAAAGAATGCCTAGAGGTAGATTAGAGTATCTTAAAAGATTGCTACCATACCTTAGGAATCAAAGTGAAGACTGTTTATATCTCAACATATTTTCTCCAGCTCAAGGTAAGTTAAAACTTATAGTTAGAATTAAAAAAACACCAAAAATATTAAGGGATTTACATAAATGGTATAACATGTTAAACTGAAGCTCCTTAGGCCATGTGGAGATGTGTCACAAATACCTTTTTCTACAACCGCGCGAAAAGTACCATGTTTGCGCTTCAAAAACAAAACACAAAGTTGCACTTTTCCGAGAAGCAAGCGTTTTTTTACTTTGTCGCTCGCCGAGCGACAAAATAAGCGACAAAATACTTTGTCGCTCGCTGAGTTATCAAGGAAACCGTAATAGAAAAACGTCAAATTTGACACCACAGTAGGCGTTGAACGGTAGAAACTTCTTCTGAAATTGTCATTAAAAATTGTGAGAATTGCACCTTTACCTTTAATATTGTAAATAATAAGAAAAATGACTAGATCTTATATAGATTTAGGTAATAATTATATAAAGGTCTAAATGTATATACATATGACAATAATTATTACAATAAAATAAATTGGTATAGTAGCCACGGTTTTATTAAATCTGTTTTTATGAACTACTTCACCTTTGCATGTTCCGTTGAATGTTTAATAGTGGTAAAATGCAAATTACCAACTTTAGTTATACAGAATAATAAAAGTTTATGTTCGGAAAGTCCCTACATCGTTCTGACGGAGTTTTCTTCCACTAAAAGTGGTAGAAATGTACTTTTTTATAAATAATTGAAGTTTATATTCTACGTCGTATAACTATGTATATTACGACAAATCAAGTGATAAATAAAGCAAATTACAAACTTTAGTTATAGAAAATAATTATTATGATTACAAACTCTAATTTTCTAAACTTTTCATTATACTAAAGATAGTAAAAATGTATATTTAGTAAACAATTCGCATTATCTATAAATTACATTGATGTCCAAATTATCGCTTTAAATAAAATACAAAACTACCAACTTTAGTTACGAAAAACAGTTTAAAAATTGGTTTGTCGATATCCTTCTTTTATTTTTTAATAATTTTGTACTGCTAAAGGTGGTAGAAATCTATTTTTTTCTGATTTAAACTGATTATATTTATAGCTTTCACATAACACAGGCGAGTATTATGTTTAGATATAATAGGAGGCCATGCTTGCCGCTGCTGTAAAGAAAAATAAACAAATGATTATTTCATGTATCAAAAAGTTTTTTAAACAGCTATTGGTGTTTAATAAATTGATTGTAATAATTATCTGATAATGGACAGTTTTAAAAAGTATAAAATATGTAATTGTAAAGAATTGAGCCATGTCCGAATACGCCATTCCAGTTTAATATACTTAACTGCGCTAATTGAGAACTGCAACCAACATCTTTCGAAAAATGGTTTGTTCAACAGCATTCAGAAGAGTCTACTACAAATTTCGACCAAATATTACAATATTTCCAAAAAAAGAATGAAAAAAATAATTTTAAAATATTACATATATGTTATCAAACACAGATATTTAATACCGAGTAGTAATTCGCCTGGTTTTTCACTCCTAAAAAAGGAAGAAGTATTAGAAGAATTCCAAAAACATTTAGATATTGTTACACAGAAATTTAAATCATAACGTAATACAATAATATGTAAATAACTAATTAAAAGGGTACTAAATGGTTTTTTTATTGTGTTCTTTTGGAGTAAATACCTACTACTGAAAATACATTTTTACAATAACACACATCTGTAGCGCAAAATGATGCTTGCACGTTTTAAAATGTGAACTGTTAAATTTGAGGTTATATCAATAATTATTAATTTTTACCAATTATTTTATAAAATCTGCGGTTGTAGAAAAAATCTTGTGTGTAATTCGAGCGCAAAGTGACATTGTCGCTTGACAATGTATTACTTTGCGCTCTTAATACACAAATAGCTATTTTTAATAATGTTATTTTAATACAGTTGCATTCAAATTCAATAAGATCTAAATTTAAATTTTTTTGTAAAAGCCAAAATTTTAAGGAAAAGTCTAAGCCATGTTTTATATGTATAGTGTGATCCGTTATAAGTGGAAGGAGTTGATTTTAGAATTTTCAAACCAAAAAGTTTATTTAATGGGATCAAATTTTTTAAGACCTGAATTTCTTTTTCGTAGTGTCAACTACCAACGGGTAATCGCAAAGTCGTCATTTTTTTAAAATAGGATGACTAGTTTTCGTCTATATTTTTTCACAGTTTAATTTTTTTTCCAATAGGCCTAATAAAAATTAAGGCAGTTAAACGATTAGTTTTCAAAAACATTTCGTCTCAAAAATTTCAAATTTTTTTTTTGTACAAAGTGCAGGTAAAAAATTCAGGGACATTCTACAATCTTGTCAATCTTTTGACGGCATTTATTTAAATGTTATTTAATATTCTATTTCTTTTGAATTTTGATGGCACAAGTCTGCCAGGATAAAGCTGCCGATATCTTCTACGCGCAAGAGCCTCTCGTTGATTGTTTCTAACGTAGCATAAGACAATATCGCGTTTTTCTTTGTCTAAATAAATAATTTTTACCGATAATATATGTTAATCTAATTGCCTAATTTCTGACAACTAAAGTATCTTAAAACAAAAATTTACCCAGACGGATTGACAGAAAATCATTTTTATATTTATATACAAGGTGCCACTAATTTTTTTTTTAACGAAATATCTTCAAAACTAATCGTCTGACTCCCTTTTTTGAGCCTATTAGAGAAACTGTCAAATTGTTAAAGAGTATAAAAGGAAATTAGTCATCATATTTAAAAATTTGACGTCTTTGCGATTACTCGTTGGTAGTTGACACCACGAAAAAAATTTTCAGGTCATAAAAAAACTTTGAATTACCCCTTTAATAAATTTCTGATTTAAACAATTTAAAAATCACCCCAAAACCTGGGGTCAATATGCAGCAAAAATTATATTTACTTTAATCCAAAATAATAAGAATATAAACTGTGTTAAATTTCGAATAAATGAATTTTATTAACTTTTTTCAGGATGTACTTTTAAACTTTTATATATTTTTTAATACTTTTCTGGTAACATAAAAGCCAACTAAATGAACAAACTTGATTCGAATCGTGGGTTTATTTTTGAGTGGAGTTAAATGGGGTAAATATATTTTTTGCGTTTATATTGAAATTTATGTTTCGAGGAAAATAGTTATAAGAAAAATTGTATCTAATAATATTTCACTTAAACAGAATTCTACACTTTTTATATTATTTTAGAGTTACATTCTGGGATTTTTAGGATTAGAACCACCGCACACCAGTATAATAATATATGCGATTCTTAAATGCATAAAAATTATATTAAAAAAATATCTAAAAAAAAATTAATCGGTTATCGTTTTAGTACCCATCATGGTAGAGTACTCTTATGTGTCCCTAAAGAACAGATGGCTGGTACATAAAGCAAAATACTTTCAACATTTCTGTGTTTCTATGACTTTATTTATAAGTGATTTTGGTGCGCATATCTATGTTGATTGCAAAAGAAGAACTTGTTCCGACCATTTAGATATAGCTGACAATACCTTACATAGTATTTTGAATGTTATTAAAGTAATCAAACTACATTTGCAAGAGTAGGATTGCGGTTTTCGTATCTAAAAGAAATCGTAAACAAGTACATTGTCAAGTTTAAGTCCATCTCCGACTAAATTACATTTAAAAATTGCTTTAGAATCGGGGTGATTCGCGAAATTGTGTTAAAGTTTAAACAAAAGGTACAGAAATATCAAAACAATTATTCACTGAAAATGGGATTTACTTTCTTTTAGTAATGTATAACGTTTCATTGAATAAGCAATCAATTAATAACAGGTATTACTTAATTGAAAAAGCAACTCGTCCTGATAAGTCAGTCAAATTTACCGATCACAGTCAGTACATCAAAACATGATATATTAAAGTCTATTTTAAAGCCCAGAAACTAACCAGAACTTGGTCATAAAGACTGATGGTAGGGAGTTACCAACAAAAAGCTAACCAGAACATATCCCGAATCTTTTGTCATCAGCTTCCGACTAATTTCTAAATTATATATTTTGTAACTGCACTAAAGGCTGCAATGCGAGTTGTACTTGCTAAAAATTAGATCTATGCTGTTCGGCTGCATGTAGACATTGTTGTGGGCAATCCTGAAAAAGTTCTGAGCTCAAAGAGACATAAAATGACATGGAATATGATGAAGACATTGGTCCAAAAGATTTCTTTATCCAAGACATGCAAGAATCTACTTATAAAGAGAGTCAAAAAATTTTATAAGAAGATCGGGAAATACGTCTGGTATAGATCAACAGAGCTATATAATATATATTTTTTAATCTTATAAAATAACTTACAAAGAACTATTTCATCGTTAATGTAAATGAGGTTAGATTAGGTTAACGTACCACAAAAAAAACGCGCCTACAAAGCTTTACTCTAGTTGTTGTGTCGAAAATAGTACGTATTTAAGAAAAAATCTAATACTACAATTCTACCCACTCAAAAACAAATAATTCTACAAGAAAAGTCTATAAACTCGCAACAAAAAAGAAGAAAAACCCTCCAAAACACTCAAAAAATAAAAAATATTAATCTACGTTTCGGTGGCAAGTGGGCCACGTTGTCAATATGAAAAATCAAAAAAGAAATTTTAACTAAAAGTAGGATTATGCAAAAAAATTAGGTTAACAAAAATTAAGTTAATATAAATTAAGACATTTGTGTAAAAACATGCAAATTAATTTAAAAATAATAAAAAAATAAGCATGCGTAGAGCAAATCACTGTTAATAGGGTTTGGGTGGGTGTTAATAGGGTTTTTCATTGGTGCACTCTCTGGCACCTGTCCGGTGATTTGTTAACTTCTTAAACAAATATTTGTATAAAAATATATATAATTTTGTTATATTTTTTCATAACGCATGGAGACAACAAGTTTCTGTTAGCCTATTTTATGATGTTATTGTGTGGGAGTTTAATTATTTTTAAAAGGAAACATTTATTTTATTTTATGTTAAGGTTAAAAAATTAAAATAAGTTAAAGAAAATAAAAGTTGGTTAACTTAACTTAACTTAACTAAGTTTTTAATTATTGTATATAATTGAAACCACTTGATCACATAATGTTTATCTTTTTTTGTGCTACTTTAACTTATTTTAACTTAATTTAATTTTTCTGCATAATCCTAGCTTTAATTTTAGGAAATTTTGGATTAAAAAGTTAGAAAATTCTGAAATCATTTATACTATTACATTTTGTTATAAATGACATATTAGTATAAAATTATTTTGTTTTTTGCAAATAAAAATAGATAGTATAGTATTTTACTTTTTTAATAAACAATTGCAAATTGCATTGAAAATCAAAAGTTTTTAAATATCGGAATTAGCTTCGTTTGGCATTTTAATTACTCCGCTTCCATCCGAGATGTAATATTGAAACTTAGCCCTGGTCGAGCCTGTGGATCAGGTGTTATGATAACATGTGGTTAGCCACTTGTGACGTAGATATCCTTTTCGCGGGCCAGTTTTATATTTAAATTTTAAATGCTTGTAATTTCGTTACAGAACTGCGTCTTAAAAAATATTTAACAGAAGTGTTATTTAGGTATAAAGGGGTATTTTAAGCTTATAAAAAATATATGCAAGTGACCCATTGGGACTAAATAAATTATGGGATTTACTAACAATGTGTAGTTAATATCTGTGCAGATAATAGTCAAGAAATAAGGTTGTATTTGGATTTCTAACTAGTACATTAAATCCGAGACAAAATTAAGACAAGTAGTTTCATTGAATGTAGAGAAATGTATAATAAACGGGGTAATATACCATCACTTTTAAATCAATTTAAACCTAAACAGCACCATCAAGAATTCTCTTCGGTACAAATAAAGTGGAGATGTATTAAAGACAATTTTAATGCTTACTTAAAAACTCTCGGAGATTTTTCGGATTAAGTAATAACTTTTTCAAAACCGCAGCATACATACGAACCTGAGCCATATTTTTTTCTGGTTAGTTCTGGTTTGTTCCCTTCATCATTTTTATAAGTAGGTTTTGTTTGTTTCTTTTATTTGGTTTTTCTTTTAAACGATGCAGCGTTAGATCACCTAAATAAAATTATGTACTTTTAATATTACAAAACAGGCCCGACTAGGATTTGAACCCTATTTTAATAATTTAATTTAATATATTCCTGGGCCAAAATAGGGTATCGGGTAGAGATAGGCGATATTTACATTAAAAGTGCGTAATGTTTTAAACTAAAAATCAGAAAAATGTTTTTTTTTTATATTATTAATGAATTTTAGAATGTAATAGTCCAAATAGATTTTTATTTATAAAAGCCATAAATTAATTTTTCATTCAGCATAAAAATAAGAATAAAATGAATAATGGAAGATGTTCTACTAAACGACTTAATAGGTTTCTTTTTTCTTTTGTCTTGTTTTTGTTGTTCTAGGCCTAGGGCTCTTAAACAATTTAATATTCAATGTTTGAAGAAGCATAAATACCTCCAACATTAGGATTTTTGGGTCGACCCTTATTTATGGACCATAAAAATAAAACCTTAAAAACCCTCCAGTCACTTTTTAGTGATTCAATTCTAAACCTGCTAAAAAATCCCAAAAAATATAAAAGTTGTTGTGGGTTTTTTCTTTAAAATCAATTTTTTTTTTTTTTCTCCTGAAATTTATTTATAATAAGATAAATCTTACCTAAACTTAGAAAAATATATTACTTCTTTGCACAATATTTTATTAATAAACTCGTTTGGTAAGATTTTAAGTTGCTGCTCTTATAAACTTCGTGCACCTATTTTGACTTCGTAAACTTTGGAATAAATTTAAATATTTACGCCAGTTCAAATTATTTCGAATATTCCAATTTGCAATGCTGTGAAATGCAAACACCGAAAGTTTGTGTTTTGTATTGGTTGACTAATGATAAGCCGTATAATCAAGCTAGGCGGATAAAATCGATGGATTAAATTATTCAATTAAAGTTTATCAATTAGATAGTTTACGAGTTTCTTAAAATTTTTTTTTTAGATTTTTGTATTTTTAGGTATATCCTATTTTTGTTGACTATTAGTTTTAAATACTGGTTTGCAAAATTAAAACACTAATTTCGGTAAGGTCAAGCAAAATTGGACACATATAGTACTTGGATTGGTTAACGTTGGTAACAATTTAATATTAAATAAACGTTCAGTTTAAACCACAATAGCTATGCACAGTTTTAAACAATGAAAAAGCGATACTGCATGTTTAAGTAATTTGATAAGATGAACAAGCAAGAAAAGCTAGACCAAAAAAAAAATATTTAATACAAGCCTTTCCTATACTTTTGGACAAGCCGAGGAGGCTTAAGTCATAAGTACTAAGGTAGCATAGATGTCTAGAATGCCGTAAAAAGTGGTTTACTATCACGGGACTTTAAAGTGTAGACGCTTGGAGAGAAAAGGAGTACATAGGCAGGCTGCATGTTTCACAGTTTGGAAGCTTTAGGGATAAGGGCAAAAACAAGGTAGGAAATTCGAAACTTCTTTAGATGGACTGTAAAGGAATGCATAAGAGGAGTACCATGTGTTCTTTTAAGAATTTGTAAGGAAGGAATTTTGTTGAATAATTTCTTGGAGCAGAAGTCATGGAAATAACAATAAAGAAGAAAAAGATCCCTTATAGCTTGTTGATGGGCAAGAAAAGAAAGCTTTTCTGTAAAAGTAGGATCATTAGTAAGGCAAACGGCTTTTCTTGGAATAAATCACAAATGCTAAGAGTTGGGAAAGACGTCATTCCACAGATATGAAAATCAAATTTCACCGAAGATCTGATTTGGGAAACGTACAGAGTATACAGATTAAATAAAAAAAATACTGGTGGTTTGAAAGGGGAACCCAGATCTTTTGGTAGTTTTTGTTTGCGAAATAGAATTAGAGGGAAAAGCAGAATAGTTAGGAGTTTATTACTTTGCTGTGTCAAAAACATTTGCATTGATTAGGACTAAATTAATTTAAAAAATCTCCTTTTAAATCAATTTTTTAAGAATGTTGGCTAAAGTGAAAAAAGCACAGCAGGTGTGGTAAGAAAAATATTAGTTTTATAGTGCTAGCGGTATAAATATAAATACACGTCTTTAAAAATTATACCATTATAATAATAAATAGGTTAGGTTAGGTTAGGACCGCTCAGTCTATTGTGGCTCACATCTTTTCATATTTCTCCCAATAGCATCAATTTTCTAATGAATCGGATATCAGATTGAAAGAGAGTTCTTACATCTCCTCTTACTCGTGTCGCTACCGGACACGAGCACAATATGTGTTCTGATGTGTTCTGGTGTCCCTGTCTCCTGGAGAGTATAACAAGCAGACGATTAGATCCGTCATGCCCTTCTCTCCCGGTCTAGTGACTTGGGTAGCTACCAGGTCAGGGGCACCTTTCGAAACGGATTCACCCGTTTCGGTTGTCGCACCTTTGTCTGCTTGTGGCCTTGGGTGGCACCTCTCGAAACGGATTTATCCGTTTCGGTCAGCGCACCTTTGTTACTTTTTATTATGAAAGCGGTTCTGTCCGCTTTCTGTTTGGAGCTAGGGAAGTAATAGTCCACCACGGCAGAGCCCCGCATTACCGCAGTAAGGCTAGATACTCTGAGAGGTCGCCCTGTATCTCAGAGGCACCGTTGAAGACACCTGTTTAAGGCACATGATGTCATTCACTCATCAGCACGGTATGCTAACACCTTGAGTTAAGCCTTGTGTTTATCTTAGCTTTGGATCCCGTTCCATACGCTAGCCAAAAGAGTTGCCGATAACCAGCAACTTTAGCGCATGTTCCAAAAGATCCTACTGGGCCCAACCACGACAACAACGTGTGAACACAGCGGTGGGATGATAATTAATACATCAATAGATATATTTTTGGTAACGTAAATGTACCTACAGGCAAAATGTAACTCATCAGAAATTTTTACTAGTGGAGATGTGAGTTGGTCGAATTCAGTACATGTCGCTAGAATTTGAAATAGCTGGTGGATGTTGAAGTGAATGTAATATAAAGCTAAACGACAACTATTATAATGATGAAAAATTTAAATTAGAATACCGTATTATTTAAGCCATCACTTTATTTATCTAAAGACATTTTATTGGCACTTAACTTACAACGCGGATAAGTTGCTGCTCCACAGTTAGTAGTTAGGGGTCAGCGCTGCTTCGTGGCCAATCAAAGTTTACGGAGTTACCATTTTACACTTCCATTAATTTTAATTCGCTGATTTTAAATTTTAAACTTTCTTATGCGTCAGAAGTAACAGAAATTTGCTATAAACATTTAAATTGTTTAAAACGTCATACAACACAATTTGAGATAGATATCGATTTTTAACCACCACCAATAGGTTATTAAACTTATTAGAAACAATTAGGTTTAAGGTTTATTAAAAAAGGATTACTTAAACTAAGGAAATTGCAAATTTTGTGCAAAAATGTCGCAAAATTACAGTATTTGGAAGATTTTTCACTTATAACCCGACTTCATTTAATATTATTTTTTTAATAAATATTCAAAGTATCCCCCTTGAACCTCTAAACATTTTTCTTTTAAACTTTGTTACATGCTCCACAAAGTTTAAAAGAAAAATGTTTAAACATTTAAGGTGGACGCTTTGTACATTTAAAAAAAGTTTTTCTGTGATAGATATTGTTTGTTATTTGGGTGAGACATTTTTGTATTTATGTAAGCATTTATTTAATTATTTTACGCAATATTTCTGCTACAATGTTAATTTTCTTACAACTTTTCAATATTTGTTTAATACTGTTGGGGGTTTTTGTTTCTCTGAATATTTATTAGCAATTATTTTACATGTTTTTGACAAAACTTTCATATGTCACTATAACATGTTCCACAGATAAAAAACAAATTTAAATAATCTTTGTGCGTATAATTTAACCGGCATAATTAATGACAATTTTAAAACGGTAAGTGACAGCACAATTCTTAATCAGTCAGTTGTTTCCAAATAACACCGTCATCGTCAGGGCCAACTTATAGTAAATTGAACTTAAACTCCACAGAAAAATAGCCGTAAAAAATAACAAATTGGCAATATTTTAAAAACTAACAATTTTCGAAACAGACAACTTTATACACACCTTAATTTTAAATCCTTAAAAACATAAAATTATAAAATTTAGCGGTTTACATTTTTAAAAAAATATTTTTGGCATTTTTCTCATTTTAATTATTACTTTGAAATTAAAAAAATAATAATTACTTACCTTCTAAAGTACTTACTAAGCTCGTAATCTGTATTATTACCAATATAGGGTCAAGTATCTCTAAGCTGTTATGAATTTCTTTTCTTTACTTAAAACTAAGTTTAACGTTGACTGCCAAAAGGTTTATTTTAAGTTAGTTAACACAGAGAAAACTCTTTGCGGCAGTTTAGCAAAGAGAATAACCAAAATAATTTTGTCTGAGAGGTAGACATTTAAATTTACCCAAAAGTCTTTAAAGTCATAGCAGTTCTAGAAAGTTCGCAGCAGCCACCAGTTGGAAAGTTAAACCGGATGCGACTTTAAAATTTATCGTGTAACTAATTTATTATACTTTATAGTGCTACATTTTTTATTTTTTATTTTTTTTAAAATGAAATATCATGGTAAAAATACATTGCTTTGATCCTTACCATAGGGGACGTAGGCTGGAAAGGCTTAAACTTTACCCAGTGAAGCTAGCTGTTAAGGGCTTTAGGGCCTGGGTGAAGATGTACGAAGATCATTTTAAGCTAAATGCCCAATGGATATATTAAAGATTGAGAATTTAAAAATGGTAAATAAAGTTTCTTCAACGAAAAGAGATACACTTTAATTTTACCTAATTAAAACAATAATACCATCTCTGTAAAATAACCGAGACTTACCTGGCTGGTAAGCCTCTGTTATTTTAACTAGTTAAAGCCATCTCTTCGCATGGAGAAAAACGAACCCATTACATATACCTCCTCTCCCTAGAAAAAACTTTCTTTGAAACTTTTACAGAAACTAGTAATGAAACCTTCCGAATATTTCTTTCGAATATTCGTATTCCAATCAGCTGGGGAATATTACCGCTGTTTATCGGATAATTCGTGGTTCATTCAAGGTCAATCCTAGTCCGACCGAAATAGGAAGAGCTATTAAAAGAATGTGCTTAAAAATTTAAATGTCGGATGCCACATTGTGATTCGTTACCAGATAATTTTATATTTAATTATTATTACGCTGTTGAGTAAAGTAATAATTAAACATATTACTTGTGGAACATAATAAAATAGCAATGCAATAAAAACTAAATTTTCAAAAGCATTCTGAACCAATTTTCACAAAAGTATAAGTTAGTACCTTAAGTATACAGTGCAACCGCCAAAAAGTTTGACACATTTACCCTAAGCTTGCAAAGACTGTACATTTTAAAATTCTATCCTAATTTTAATATTTAAGGCCGAAATTATTAAGGCACTTATTTAACCAAAAGCTACAAACGTCATTAATGTCAAAATCTTTGAATTAAAATTCGATATTTGATAAAAAATGACATTTATAGCCGGTATTTAAACAAGTTTAACTGCATACTGTGTACCTATAATAATTTCGTCCTAAGTCAAACAAATTAGCCTATCGAACGACAATTTTAATTTTTTCATTATCAAATATTAACTAATTTTCCCACCAATACGCCAATTCATATCTACGTACTTAAAATACTTAAAATTAGGCAAATTTAAAACCACTCGGAAAACCTCAATATGCATTTCTATCATAATAAATTTTTTATTCAAAATGCAGATACTACACACAAGAAATTAATATTAGGAATAAAAATTTTCCACAAAGTGTCGACTTTTTTGGCGGCCACTGTATACTATTCTATACACCACACCAATAATTACTAATTAAAACGAAAACAAAACTTTCGACGCGCCACCAATAACAGCAAAACAAATTAAAAATGTACACGAATACGTATGCCAACACAACATCAACCCAACAACTAAAATAGTCGACTAAAATCAAAAGCCGAAACAAAATAATGATTTATCCAAAATAATTCCTTATTTCGAAAGCAAACGCTTCGACTTCGAGGTAAATCGAGGGTCGGCGGTCGGCGCAATATATCGAATATCGACTGGCGTTGATCGGTCAATGTTTCATATGTCGAATGATATTCCGAATATCTTTATCTTCCGAAATACGAATATACGAATATTAAAATCATTCGAATATGCCCATCACTAACAGAAACCTAAACAGATGACGAAATAACTTAATACTAACTATAGGGCAAACAGGTGAAAAAACGGCAAAAGGAAGCGCCTATTCACTTTCAAAAATTCGTAATTTGATGTTTTTGCTTGCGAATGCTGTCCAACCAAAAGTTTTGCCTGTGGTACATTTTTTAAAAAAATATTTTTGGCATTTTTCTCATTTTAATTATTACTTTGAAATTAAAAAAATATTTAATTACTTACCTTTTAAAGTACTAACTAAGCTCGTAATCTGTATTATTACCAATATAAGGTCAATATCTCTAAGCTGTTATAAATATCTTTCTTTTTCGACTTAAGTAAATCGAATGCGGTCCGCAATTATTATATAGACGGGCGAAAATGGTCGAAAATAGAATAACTCAAAATAATTTTCTTATATTCCCATCACTAACAGAAACCTAAACAGATGACGAAATAACTTAATACTAACTATAGGGCAAACAGGTGAAAAAACGGCAAAAGAAAGCGCCTATTCACTTTCAAAAATTCGTAATTTGATGTTTTTGCTTGCGAATGCTGTCCAACCAAAAGTTTTGCGTGTGGTAATATAAATAAGTATACTAGTTTATCCTTAAAATGTCGGATAAAAGCAAACAAATTTTTGTGTCACATGATCTCGCAGGAGATAATCTGCTGATAGAGCACGTGACGTAAGATGAATAAAAGAAAAAGGAGCAAAAAACTATCAATAAAAAAATTTTGCCTTTGTAATTATCCTTATGTAAATTATACGGCAAATTATTTATAGACGGAAAGCTGGAGCCGAAAAATCATCGTCATCAGTTATATGGAGTTTCTCCCGTAAACAGGTTCATTTAGTTTGTTAATTATGTTCCCGCGCAGGCTGATAACCCATTGGATAGAGGGGGTAGCAACAAGGGGTGAAAGTGAAAAATTTTTGAGGAAAAATCGTTATCGAAAATATGCTTTAAAATTTTCCCAGGTGAAGGTCTTAACCCCCTTAGCTGAAATCCCCAGAGGCTGACAGATAGGTGGATACAAAAGGGGTGGTGGATAAGGGTAAAGAGGGTAAAAATTTAGGCAAAAAATCGTCATCGATATTATATCAGCCATTTTGACAACTTTAAGTTGTTGGGCAATTTCTGGGTCCATTTTAAGAAGAAAACTTCCTATTAACCTATGTCCTAAACGTCCCAAGTTTTAAGATACAAGGTGGTAAATTAAAAAAAAATTATTATTTATATCAGTAATACCACTATAGATATTTTAATAAAACTTGGCATACATATACTATGTATCAAGAGGTTTTTTTTAGTGTACTAGATTTTTTTTATTTTCACCAGTGGCGTTCGTACGGAATTTGATCTGCCTATTTTGGCAGATATTAATGGTACGTCACTGATTTATCTTAAAATAAAAAATATTTTTGAAATCCCCAATCATTTATAAGCAAAGTTAATCACTCGATTTTTTTCAATCCGATGCACGGTTTTCGCCTAAAAAAATTAAAAACCTTTTCTTTGCATGATCATAAATCATAACAATATAGGTAAACAATATCACCATGCAGAGAAATATTTAGATTTAATTTTTTTAAATGAAAACCGTGCGTCGGACTAAAAAATATTATGAGCAGATTTAATCTCCTGATTTTTTTGTCCGACGCACGGTTTTCATTTAGAAAAATAAAATCTAGATATTTCTTTGCATAGTGATATTGTTTACCGATATTGTTATGATTTAGGATCATGCAGAAAAAAGGTTTTTATTTTTTTAAGCGAAAACCGTGCATCGGATTAAAAAAAATCAAGTGATCAACTTTACTTATAAATGATTGGAGATTTAAAAAATATTTTTTTATTTTAAGAGAAATCACTGACGTACCATTACTATCTGCCAAAATAGGCAGGTCAAATTCCGTACGAACGTCACTGGTGAAAATAAAAAAAATGTGGTACACTAAAAAAAGCCTCTTGATACATGGTACATGTATGCCAAATTTTATTAAAATATCTATAGTGGTATTACTGATATTAATAATAAATGTTTTTTTTTTGAAAATTTTACCACCTTGTATCTTAAAACTTAGGAAGTTTAGCACATAGGTTCATATGAAGTTTTCTTCTTAAAATGGACCCAAAAACTACCCCACAACATTAAGTTGTCAAAATGGCTGACATATTATCGATGACGATGTTTTTGCCTAAATTTTTACACTTTTTACCCTTGTCCGCCACCCCTTTGTATCCACCCAGCTGTCAGCCCCTTGGGATTTCAACTAAGAGGGTTAAGATTTTTAAATTTTGAAGCATATTTTCGATAACGATTTTTTTCCCAAAAATTTTGCACTTTCACCCCTTGTTGCTACACCTTGTATCCAATAGGTTGTCAGCCCGCGCGGGAACATAAGTAACAATACCAAATGAACATGTTTTACGGGAGAAACTCCATATTACCGATGATGCTGATTTTTCGGCTTTAGCTCTTAGACCATTAAATTATACAGCCAAACATATATTTTTTATTTGCCAGTAACTTTAGTAATAAATAAAAATAGGAATGCAGTCTAAAATACATGTATTATGTTTATAAACATATTTTTTTTACTAAATCGGTGTAAAAATAATTAAACAAACATAAAAATATGGATATACCACTTCCGTTAATAAATCAATAATATGTAATATAGTTAGAAAAAAAAATTGTTTCACAATGTTCTCTAATTTATACCTAAAATAACATCTTTTAAATTTTGGAATCTAAAAAAAACAAAAATTGCTTTTATTATAGTTATAAGATTCTAAGCTTATTAGGTTTTCAGGTATATAGAAATGAGCGAAAAGTAAATTGAGCTTGTAATTTAACGCACCCCCGTTTTAAACTAATTTTCTCAAGGGCGTACTATACATATTTACACTGGCTTAAAATTTGCTTAGGTGCGAAAGGCAAGACAACATCCTAAATAAGCTAGATTAAGTCAGTAAGGCCTCATTTGCAAATCAGGGAAAATATTGTTACCCGTTGGCTCGTATACCTTGATGTAAAAATTGTGATAATTTATCTTAGAGTCGATTCTACGGATAGCGTAAAGTATGAGGTCACTAAATATGGGTTTGTGTAGTAACTACAAATCATTTTAACATTTTACAACACATTTTAATGTAATGCTTCTACGTTTAGAGTAAAATTTAATAAAAATGAATATTAAATATTTTCTTTAATATCCCCTTTTTTTCGTATATTTATAAGCGTAAAGTTCACAGTTTATTAAAATATATATCCTTTTCTAACAGTTTTTAATATAACAATACGAAGGGCCACTTAAATATACCTCCTAACGATCCATCTAGAAAGACCCCGAGTTGCCCACTGGGCTCATTTATTCGTGTGTGTATTGTCTAGACTGTTAAACTTATCACGTCCAATCTGAAAATCTGTCCCGTTTTAATAAACTCTCTCCTACTTACTTACTTAAAACACCCAGGGTACGTAAGTATAGGGTTATCCAATGAGGTCTTAACAGGCCGCTTTTTGGCTGTACTTGCACTTTTATAATACAAATACAAAATAAATAGTCATCTTATACAGGGTGTTCCATAATATTTTGCTGTTTTTATAGAGCGCTAGTTTGACAAAGTTGCATGGTACCGCCACGACTCTGTTTGTCAGGTCGAGGAAGGTTGTGGATTATTAAGTAATCATGGAGAAATGATCGGAAGAACATCGCTCGCTCTTCGTAAAGCTTTATTTCAAAAACCAAGAATCGTACGGGGTGGCACGTCGCCTCTTTTGCAATTATTTAAAAATTCACCGTATGGCCGATTCAACGAGTCGTAGTTTAGTGCAGTCATGGGTAAAATAGTTCAGAGCAACAAGTTTGTGTGAAAACAAGAAGCCTTCGGGTCGTTCTCGGTCTGTAAGCACATCTGAGAACGTCGCTGCTATTCGGTTTGCAACTAGGCGAAATCCACACAGATTGGTAAGAAAACATGCACAAGCGTTAGATTTCTCCAAATCATCTGCTCCAAATGCTTCAAGAATTCGTGAGGTTTGATAACAGTTCCTGGTTTTAGCAGGACGGGGCCACAGCCCGCATCACCAGTAGATCTTTGGCAACGCTACGAGGCATTTTTCCGGAAAAACTCATATCAAAGTAGGGGACATACGTTGGCCCTCGAGAAGTCCTGACTTGACTCACTTGGACTTAAATCTAAAGTCCAAGGTGTACGAGACACCACTACGCACTCTGATGGCTTTACAATTGCGTATTCGTGCTAAACTAAACACTATTCCAAACAAAATGAAACAAGCCATTTTTGTAAATTTAAGATTGAGACCCAAATAATTCGTGGCGAGGGAAGGAAGGCATCTGGAAAACATTATTTTCAAAAAATAAAATTTCTAAATCTTTGTTAACATTATTACAAAAAAAATATAAAAAGAATTAGGCAAAAATATTTGTTTTATTTTAGTTAAAAAACAACAATACATTATGAGACTTCCCGTATACTTGTTTTTGCCGAATACGAAAAAAGATTATTAAAAAACAATTGGACATCAAATGAAACTGCTAGGGGGTCATTTTAATATATATTTTTTTAAAGTGCCATATTTTTTCTGATTTTTCGATTAAAAACGTCTATGTTCTGCAGGTTTAAATCATAAAAATATTCGTCAGCCATTAACACCTGACAGGTTGATACGGATACCTGTGCTCCTTTTTGGCGAACTTTCCACTAATTACTTACTTAGTGGGGAAATAAAAATTGGAGCATTATATATATTAAAAAGCAATATTGCCTTCCCCTCGTGGTCAAGTTGGTTACGCAGAGGTTCGTAAATTAAATCCGCGCCACTGAACAATTGTTCGTTTGGAACACTTCATAATCGAAATGTTAATAGAGCTCATATGTTATGCGGAACTAAACATGTAATGATTGATTTACCGTAAACAAATGATTCACAACAACAAAGACGGCGAAGTTGGAACTTATCATCGAACGAAAGCTTCGCTCCTAATGGTCAATGATCACGGGTGGACAGCACGCACCAGTCGTCGGCCCCACCTAATTTCTTTTTTGTAAAGCTGCTTGTGCTACATCCGCATTCGCATACAGCTCCGCATATATTTTTTGCAGATGCGTAGGGGGTTGCGGATGAACAAATTCATGTGAAAGGAGAGAACAGGAAGAGAAAAAAAGCGGACTGTCTCCTTCTCGTAGGATAACCCTCCACGTAAGCTTTTTGAATTTGTGAAATGTTCCAAGATAAAAAAAAAGTCATGAGTATTCTATGGGCATATTTTTAATATAAAAAAATATAAATTAAAAATAGGTAAGCACACTCGTAAAATGATTATATTTAATATTATTTTCTATACAAGTCAGAAAAGACATAGCCAAGTCAGTAAGTTTACTGTAATCTAATATAATCTATTTCCTTTTGGCGCTAGCCCCTTATCTCCACCAACTTGACACCCCTTTGACCGGTTTGAAATCGACCGGCTAAAGGAACCGACTGGTTTGGAACCGACCCCGGTTTCAAACCAGTTTATTCGTTTACCCGGTTTACCCGTTCCTTAAACAGGTCTGTTTTAATTATTATGTAGCGTAATAAAATGTTAAGATTAATTATTATTAAATTTTAACCCTATAATAGTTTCTTTTAAATATTTTAACAGATATAGCTTCAAAAACCATTTTTAGTATTGACTCTAAATGGGGCTGTATCCCTACAGAAACTTATCCCCGATATTCATGGGCATAGTAGAAATATTTTGTTTTAATTTAAGGACACTCAGTACACTCATTATTTCAAATTATTTTTAGGGCATTTTTAAAAATATTTGCAAATAAAATAAATATCAATCTTCATATAGTTTTAAGGTTGAAGTTTTTACTTTTAATAATTTTTGTCGTAAATCAGAAAAATACTTTTTGTTCTTATTCCAACACTTTACAAGTGAAAGTTCAGGATTTCTAATGATCTGTATTTAGAAATGGGCAAAGATTATAATTATTTTTAGTTTTTTATAGAATGACTCCAATTTATCAAAATATAAAACGGTTAGGCCTTACGCCAACTTTTCCTAAATACGAAGAGGAAGCATGAAAATGTGAAGAATAATTGATGATGATGGATCAAGCGAATTTCATTCCTAAGCCGGTTCTTTTTGTGTACGTTTGATAATATATGTAGGTTAATATGCATATAAGCCTTTTGAGTAAGGTTACGGATTTACATAGATAAATAGTTTTCTATAGCGTAGGAAATTTTTAATATAAGTTTTAAAAAAACAAATATTTTGATTTAGATATGCGCTAAAAAACTTATTCTGTAAATATTTTGCACAAAAAATATCCGCCTAAAAAAACATATTTTGTGAATTAGTAGAAGTGGTTAAAATACAAATATAATGTATAGCTTAAATACAAAGTTAAGTATTCAAAAATTCCAATTCAAATAATTGCATGAAATTTCGGTGACTTGGTAATTATAGGGGACGAGGTTTATTTAATATTTTTGACATTTTTTTCTTCAATCTCTTTTGCGGGGTGGGAAAAAGTTTTAATATTTTAAACAAGATGTTGTGTTTTTTTTTGTTTAAAATATAAATCTACGTTAAAAAACTACGTCTGCGTTCAAAAAATAATTGAATTTTTCTACGGGTTACGTAATTATAATCAAAGATAGTTTGCACAAAGGCCTAGTTTTTACGTATATTTCTATTTTAAAATAAAAAACGCATTATTTTATTTGTTAAAAATAACGTAAAATATATTCCAATCTTTACTTACCGCCTAATCAAAATTTTATAGGATGTTTGTAACACTTGAAAAACTTACCCTGAACATTAGCAAAAATATACCATCAAAACACAATTTAAATACATATCATTAGACTAACTTTGATAGAGAGCCCATAGAAATATATCAATCAACCAGTATCGGGGTTATACAGACTCATAGAAGGAACAAAACTAATGGCAGAATTGGTATTAAAGGTAATGGGAGATTAGGCACAAAAAGCCCAAGAGGCTGTGCTGTCTCCGGTGGTAAATCTAGACGCCTCCCAGAAAAAAGAAGAAGAAGAAGAAGAAGAAGTTTGTTATACCATAACAAATTTAAAATTGTAATCACCAAATCCAAATTCGACAATGAACTTAAACGATGGTTCAAATACATTCTTTAAATAACTTGGTAATTTACACATGATGTAACTTTATTCAATAAATGTACCATAGTAAAATTAGAAATCAAATTTACGTGTTTAATTATAACCAAACAAAATCGGTATTAATTACTGGGTTGATGTGGGTTTATCTGGTTGTGGTTATGACATCATTATTCATGTCCTTTATTTCAAAGTTGTCACCAAAGTGTTCTGGTTTTTATCATCCCCAGAAGTTATTTTCTAACCAATTGGTTAAGAGAATTAGAGCTGGTTGTAATTGATAAACAGGTTCCAAATGATGTTGCATCCAAAATTTTGATAAACAATTTGGATGCATCATGTTGGCACAAAAACATCCATAACACGTTAAAAATAAGTATAAATTTAGAAACACAAACCAGACAAGGACGGTTAATATCAATCCATTTAGGCGGACAAAATTAATCTTTATAGGCTGACATTTTAACCTATCTGTTTTTTAAGACCAATTGTTTCGATGGTTCAAACTATACAATTTTCTATGTTTACGTAAATTAAATTAAAGGTAAAAGTGTTTGAATCTCCATAAAAATTAACAACTGGTTGATTTCATTTAATTTCAGATCCTTTTCTATTAGTATCTTCCATAAAAAAAACTATTTGGTAGATACACTTTAAATATAATGTGAACGTTAAATTTTCCATTTCAATGGCGGTAGGGTTTATTTAATTTATATCTTTTTAATTAACCAGAACTAACCAGGTCACTATGAAGCCATTTAGGCGGACACAATCTCTATGGTCTAACATTTTGACAGATCTGTCTATTTAGATCAATTATTCCTGTTGTTAAAACCGAAAAATTTTCTATAATTTGCATAAATTTAATTAAAGATCAAATTCTTTTAATCCCCATAAAAATTAGCAACTAGTTGATTCCATAGAATTTTAGATTCTTTTCTATTAGTATCTACCATAAAAAAAGCCATTTGGTAGATGAGCTTTATATAAAATTTGCACGTTAAAATTTTCATCTCAACGGCGCGGCGGTAGGCTTTAATTAATTTATAATTTTGGTTATTAACCAGAACTAACCAGGAGAAGACGGTAAAAATCAATCCATTTAGGCGCACACAATCTCTATGGGCTAACATTTTAACAGATCTGTCTATTTAGATTTTTTTTTCATCTTTGTGACAGCTCACGAAGGATTTTTTCATATACATATGCTCCTAAGTACCAGAGTACCGTGAGTGCCGAGTTTTCCGATGTTTAACCCCAGTTCCGTCAACGCTGTCCAAGCACTGAAACATGCAAATATTGCATTTCACAGCACCTTTTAGACAACGCGGTAGTGTCACCACGGACGTTATTTTAAATAACTACTACCTAAAAGTGTCTCCCTGGCGGAGAATCGAACCCGGATCGCTAGCACAGTGAGCCGAGGCTCTGACCACTACGCTACCGGAGATCAATTATTCCTGTTGTTAAAACGGAAAAATGTTCTATAATTTGCGTAAATTTAATTAAAGATAAAATTATTTTAATCCCCATAAAAATTAGCAACTAGTTGATTCCATGGATTTCAGATTCTTTTCTATTAGTATCTACCATAAAAAAGCAATTTAGTAGATGCACTTAATTAATTTAAATCTATGGTTATTAACCAGAATTAACCAAGAGAAGACGGTTAAAATCAATTCATTTAACCTGACACAATCTCTATAGGCTAACCTTTTAACAGATGTGTCTATTTAGATCAATTATAACTGTGGTTAAAACCGTAAAATGTTCTATAATTTGTGTTAATTTAATTAAATATAAAATTATTTTAATCCCCTTACAAATTAGCAGTTGATTTCATAGAATTTCAGATTCTTTTCTATTAGTACCTTTCATAAGAAAGATTTTTGCTAGATGAGCTTTATATAAAATGTGCACGTTAAAATTTCCATTTCAACAGCAGTAGGATTTAATTGATTTAAATCTCAGGTTATCACCCAGACCCAACCAGAAGAAGACGGTCAAAAAATTTATTTAGGTGGACACAATCTTTATGGGCTAAAATTTTAACATCGTCTTTTAAGATCAATTAATACTGTGGTTATTACCGTTAAATGTTTGATAGTTTGCGAAAATTTAATTAAAGATAAAAGTGTTTTATTCCCATAAAAATTAGCAACTAGTGGATTTCATATAATTTTAGATTCTTTTCTATTAGTAACATCTATAAAAAGGCCATTAGGTTAAATAAAATTTGCACTTTAAATTTTCTATTTTAATAGCGGTTGGGTTTAATTGACTTATGTTTTTGGTTATTAAAATTAAAGCAACTTTAACCGTTGCCTATGCAGTTCTGCAAAGCTTTCCTAATTCAATAGAAATTCTTGTGCGTTAAAGATTTCATGGATTTAAACGTTTTGTGTTAAATTTTACTGACTGGTTAAAATAATAAAATTATAAAGTAAATTTGTTTTAAAATTATTCTTCGATATTTTATTTTAGAATAAAACTATTTAAAAATTTCTTTATAAAATTTTAAATTTTTAGGAGACTAAACGAATATTCTAGTATTTCAACCGAGACAGGAGAGCTAGTTTTTTCCGAGTCTACCAGACGAAAAACAAGGATAGCTTTTCTCGTCTCTAATTGTTTCGTGGCAACGCCAACCTACTACATACCAAAATAAATTATCTAAAATGCCCAATGAGTATAGTAGATTGGTAAATCTTATTAGGTTTCTTTATGAATAATGTTTGCTTCCGACCATTGTATATGGTGTTGTTTTGACCATGCGTTTTCGGCAATTGATTCTGTCGTTTCACCTTGTTCCCTATATTTTTGTGTGTTCTTAAACTCTAATTTCTAGTGTTCTTTTTTTCCCCGATTTATAAGTACTTCACCATATTCACTGGGAATGTTGTCCGGTTTCGTCTTAGTAAGAATACTTCTCAGAGTGATTTGGGATTTAAATGCTGTTTTAATATTATACCTATTCGCTATTCTGCGGATATTTTCTAAAGTTTCTTTAATATACCAAATAGTCATAAATATTTGGTCCTGTGGAGTCTTGTTCAAATTAGAGGTTTTTGTCCTATCTTGATATTTATCGATTGTTTCCTTAACCAATCTCTCACTGTAGCCAATTGTTTAACATCCTTAGTTATGTTACTTATATTGGCTTGCAGAGATTCCTCACTGCGCGGTTATATAGAGTACGTATGACTCCTTGCTTCATTTCGCTAGAGTGATTGAAATTCTGGTGTAAATATTGTCCAGCGTGGGTAGGTTTTCTGTATGTATATGTCCATTATTTGACTAAAACGTCGAAAAATAGTAGAGCTGAATTTTGTTCCTTCTCCATTGTGAATTTGATACAGGATCGAAGACAATTCAGATGTTTTAAGAAACTTTCAAGTTCTTCATCATTACCTGTCCATACAATAAAAGTATCGTCAACATATCGTATCCAAACTTACGGTTTGATTAGTGCAGTTTTAATTCGGTGTTCCTTAAACCATTCCCTATAAATATTTGCTACCACTGGAGAGAGCGATAAACCCATCGTCCTGCGCATAGTACTCATCTTTTACTTGAAAGTAAAAACTACGGAGGCACAGCTCCAACAACTCCATCACTCCATCCCTCGGCAGGGTGGTAAGTTTTACTAAGGTATCATCTTCGTTGTGCTTGGCCCGAATGATGCTTCACGATTCTTCTACTGGCACATTTGTATACAGACTTTTTACATCAAAGCTTACAAAAGTATCGTTTGGTCCTATCTCTACATTATTGAGAATCTCAACAAAATGACTTTTATGAAATGAGTTTTAAACAAAGAATGGTAAATTACCAACTAATGGTTTAATTAGTTCAAAAAGGTATTTTGCCAGTGCAGTCGTGGGTGCATTTCTAGAGCTGGTGATTGGCCTTAAAGGTATTTTTTTCTTGCGTATTTTCGGTCCGTCCATATAGATGTGGAGGCTTACTATTATGAGGTATTAGAGTTGTAATAGTTTCGTCCGTCAGAAAGTTTTTATATTTTCTGACGTTGTTTTCTCTTAAGGATGTTGGATCTTGATTAAGAGATCTGTATTTGCCTTTACGACGGACTTCGTATTTTTTTTTTCATAGGTGAATCTATCCAAAACTACAGCGGCATTCTCTTTGTCTACTGGAAGAATTTTAATGGATATATCATTTTTAAGGTTTTTAAGAGCTATTTATTCGTTTTGGGTGACATGGGTGGGGTTGCTTTGTTTTGTTTTTAAAACAGTTCTTACTTTTCATCGAAGTCCCTGGAGCCGTGTTATTTCTAAAGAGCTAGAGCCTCCGTTACAGCGTTATGCGTTATAAGCAATAGTGAATGTTCGGATTTGTAAGAGTAACTAGCAATGACATACGTTCTTAGACGTGATTCAGGCATGCTGGCCTGCCTTAGTGCCACGCAGGTGCAATCTTATTACCCTTGTCTTACGACCTTACCTTAAATTTGTTATAATCTGTAACGCCACATTGCAATGAATACCACGTGGTAGGTGCTCAGCTAATGGGATTTGATCGGTATGCCGGTACAGATCTAATATCTGAATCAATAATTATAGCGTAATAAAATGGATAAATGCAAATGGCATGCCTCTTATTTTGTCTCTAAAATACGAGAAAAACTAACTGTCATGGACTTATAAAAGCACAAATTTGTTAATAAAAATCACTTAGAAAAGTTATAAAAATAGGGATTAATATATTATTTATCTAATAAATAGTTTAAAATAGGATGGATATTTGGTCTGACTGACAGCTCATCAATGAAAAAAAGGACTTAATGTATCCAGCATCCCCTTTTAAATAGTACATATTGACTATGCGTTGATAATTTATTGGTTAGTTTTACAGGACTACTGCGGTTTATTAACTAAAAAATAGACCAATAAAGTGCAAAAAATAACCATCTGGGAACAATTATACTCAGTATACCATCGAATTGATATATACGCGATAAATAATCTTTCGAAAATTTTAATTAAGCATACTTAGAATGATTGTTTCAAAACTAATATATTTTAAGAAAAGTCACGATCAAGCTTGGCCCTTAGGACGACAGACAGACAGTCCAACACGTATAGCGATAATTTTCTGCCATATATTTTTTTTCATCAAATTTTATTTGTATAAAATAACATACTGAGTATAAATTGTTCAAAGATAGTTGTCTTTGCTCTTTCTACGTCTGTTCTCTAGTTCTCACAAGAACTAACCGCAGTCGTCCTGTAAAACCTATCTAATCATAAAACGTACGATTGGTCTCTTTTTTTGACGGGCTGACAGCTAATCTCTATATTTAAGTTTAGAAAGAGTTTTCTTAAATGCCATCAAAAATCATGATTTAGGGTTTTTTTGTTGATACGATATTTAGTATATATTTGAATTTAAAAATAATTACCTTTTTATTTCCATTTTTTTTTGTAACTAAATTTATCTAAGTAGTTACATCCCAATTTGAATATATTAATAATAAAATAAATACATGCATTTTAAATATAGAAAATATGCGATTTAGATTTCTGGACAAAATCTGATAAGACCTTAAACCTTATAGGAATATACGAGATACATAAATACAAAGGTTTATGTCTTTGCGGCAAATTGCAAAGGCTTGCATACAAAGTGTGCATAGAAGTTTACTTCTTTAAACTAAACTGGAACTTAGGGCACCAAAGGGGTCATAAAATCCTACTTTATGCGTGCGGCTTGCGCCTTCAATACCCAAGCTTAAATTTTGCTATAGAAAAGGGATATTTTACCAAAAGGGCTAACAGAAACCTTGTTTGTTTTTGCTTTAGGCCACAATCAGCCATTTTACTGCCGTTTGGATATATATTGAACAAAGGGACGTAAACATCCCCAAACTTTAAGGATTTTAGAGGGTTCTCTGTGTTGTTAACTGTGATTATTCAGATAAATGTTTTTGGTTTTGTAAATATCTAAGGATAAATAAAGTTTCTTTTTGTTTAAATATAATTGGTTTTTAGGTACAACTAGATGATACGAATAAAGTTTATCTTTAAACTAAATTAATTTTTAAAATAAAGTAAATTTTGTATTGATTGCCATTTTATTAAAAAAATGATTATACCCAAAATTATTTATTTATAGATGTTAAATTATAGTTTCTGTTAAAGTTGAATAACCTGTTCTTAAAATTGTTACGTATATTAATTTTTTATCTGGTGTGGTTTGGCCTTACATACTATGTGTTTTAGCAACGCGTATAATAATAAAAAGAATAATAATTTGGGTTTTTATTAAACAAATACAGCAATTCATATTTTCTTTTTCTTAACATACTGCTTGAATTTTTTCAAACAATATTTATCTTTTAAATTAGACCAAGAGATAAACCATCGTTTCTAAAAAGGTCAGTGTTTATAATAAGAACTAGAAAATAACCTAATAATTGTCTTTATCCATAACAACATGATGATGGAAGCATGTGTTTGTTACTGCTTACAAAATACAAAAAAAAATATGGGTCTGCGTTGGTCCTGAAACGAATAAAAAAATCCTGTATAAAATAAAAAATATTTTAAAGTTTCGATGCCAAGCCTACCACCATTTTCAGGATATAACTGATCCGAAAAATTAACTAAGTTCATATAAATAAATAAATGTTAACTTAATTAAACTAATTTTTTTATAAAAGCCTAGGTTGTTCTAGGAGATTATTTCAGAAAAAGTCAAAACTAAATAGGTCGTCACCCATCTTATTTAAAAACGTTATAAATATACTCTTAAAAATAACCTATTATACTATTTATGACAGTACATTATAAATAATTAAATAAAAATACCTTTAAACAGCTTAAATTTTTATAACAAAACTAAAAAATTATTTTATATTTATTTATTATTTAGGCAACTAAATTTTATTTTTAACTTATCACCGAAACGGCAATAGGTTTATTTTAGGCAATTTGTGAATTCGCGGAGGGTCAATTCATTATACGTACACATAGAATCTATCGCCCAGGACTTGGATGGAGGCTATCCTATTTGGTGAGCACTTAAAAAGCTTCTTCTTTTTGCAAATTACTTACAGCTAGGTTAAGATGATTTTAATCCTTTACTGGTGTCTACTAATTTAAAACAAAAAACCCTTAAATATATTTTCTTATTTTGTGTTAATATAAACCTGCACTAAACTTTTAACCATCAGTACTATTAAAAACAATCAAATAACTCCAGAACAAGCCCTATTATAAAAATTAAAATGCCAATTTACTGCTTAAAGGACTCTGTACAATACCTATGGAAAATGGGTCTCGGCCATTTTTTTTTTAAATTTTGCAAATTGATAGTTCCTGACATGCTAATCAAAAGTCTAAATAAACACGAAATCCTGACTCTTGGAGGAGTTCTAATCCCCTGAAGTCACAACCGGCCCTACAGTATAGTCTACCCACAAAGGAGGACTGGAGTCGAAAAACGACCGATCTGCTCCGGGCTGACATCTGTTGGTACACCGATGCCGCGATGGCTCCAAAACCAAGGACGGTGTTGGAGCTGGAATATATCGACAGAGGCCGAGGACGAAGTTTTCCTTCAGCCTGGGCACTCTCGCAACCATATTTCAAGCGAAGGTATTTGCTATTGAGATGTGTGCTAGATCGCTGGTTGATCGGCACTGCACACGTAAGACAGTTAAAATATTCTCCGATAGTCAAGCAGCTCTTAAGGCTCTTGAATCCAGCCGGTGCAGTTCGAAAACCGTCTGTAATTGCAAGGATGCGCTGACCAAACTGGGTGAAAACAATAAGGTTACACTACTGTGGATACCTGGACACACCGGCCTAGAGGGTAATGAATCCGCAGTCCTCCTTGCAAAAAGGGGGTGGAGACAAAATTCACAGGGCCGGAACCGGTCATAGGTATATCTTATGGAATGGCCAAGCAGTTCATATCAGCTTAGACACAAAGAGAAAATCTTCGGTACTGGCATGGACTTCCGGGTCTCAGACACTCGAAGGCCTTCATAAGCCCACCGAACCAACAATGTACTGTCAAACTACTGGAGCAATCAAGGGTACACCTTAAAACTCCAGTGGGACTGTACACGGGACACTGCAGATTAAAATACCACATGCACAAGATCGGCCCAGCAAAAGACGCCGAGTGCCGCATGTGCATGGAGGGGGATGAATCGGCAGAACACATACTGTGTTCGTGCCCAGCAATGGCACGACAAAGATTTGCAATCCTCGGCAATGACACCTTGTTGCCGGGGGAGGTGAAAGTTCTCGCTTCCAACAGGATCATCAGACTTATTAGAAGTCTGGACCTGGTGGGAGAAATATAAAAGGGTGTGAACCACAATTGGTCGCGGTGGAAGGATGTTATATCCACTCACTTTAGACCTATCTACCTACCTACCCCCTGAAGTCAGGCAGAGGTATTTGGCTGAATACAAATCAATTGCCTTACGGAAATATTTAATACTGTAGTCGAACCAATGGCCACCCACACAGCCACTAGACGTAAGCCTGACATCCACCAAAGATTCAACTCGTCTCCTCGCCCGACCAAAGTCTGCCATATGACTTTTCCCTTTTTTCGGATTGTGAAACCGGTTAAGCGTAAATTCCTTAATACAGCCACTCAAACGATTATAACCCAATGAACTTTGACTCCAACAATTGGAACCCCACTCACAAACCCCCCATACCAACGCCTACCTGTAAGTTTTTTCTGCTTCCTGGTTGTAAAACTAAATCGAGATCATAATTATCCTTTCCACAGCCAGCTTAACAATAACTATCCACTACCCTTTGATCCAATATACATAAGATGGAATTTACGATCACTTGGTTCCGCAACCCTTAAGCAGGAATTTTTTGGTATAGGGTGATGTTGGAGGAAGGCGTTAATTATTAGGGTCAAAGGGTACTGGGTAGTGATCGTTTAGCTGGCTATAAAATTGAATTCATAATCAAACGGTTTCACAACCAGTAAGCAGGAAAACACCATTTGGTAGGCTTTGGTATGGACAGAGTTGGGTGGTGGTTGTAGTACGGAATTCACGAACAAATTTACAGATTTTACAACCCGTAAACAGCGAGAAGTCATTTTGACTTCCTTTTTTAGAGTATAACAATAAAGATTATTTTAAAAACGCCCTAAGAGTGCTCAGATTTAGGTAAAAATAACTTTACATTGATTTGATACAACCAAACGGTAAATGTTTTTATGTAGTATTACATTCAAAACGTTCGTTTATTATACGGCTTAGCGGCCGTAAAGCGGCCCGGTTTATACTACTAACATAAAATAAGTCTTTAGTTTAAACTTATTTTTGAAACGACAACTACGTTACCTATAATTTTTGTACATCTTTATTATTTACATACACAACATTACACTAAGAAGGGAAGTCCATTAATAACGTAAGGTGATTTTGGGCGATTTTTCGACCCCCCTTCGCACTTGATGAGAAACTATCATAGTAAGGGAATAGCTTTTTAATTAGCTTGTGTAGGATTAGTTATATTAAAAAAAAAACATGATTTACTTATTTTTTACATTTTTTTTTTAATTCTACACTATTTTTTGCGAAAAAAAATTGCGTGACACTCCCCATCTTCTCCACGTGAAATTAGGTGAGATTTTGCTTGACCCCTTTCTCTCTAAGAGCCTTTTAATAATTTATGGATGTCCCCAAATTATTATATTTAATTATTATTTAAAATGGTAATAATTGATATTTATAATGCAATTAGAAGTTCTTAATACAGTCATGCTCTCATTTTTTTTATATTTTTTTATTGCGGTTTTATTCATATTATTGCCTAACACTTAAAACAGCAAGTCTCATATAAAGGAATTTTGGAACGTAACAAAACAATACTTCAAAAGTTATGAGGAACCTCTTTATAGTAAATTGGTATATAAAATCTTGTATGTTTTACATACGTGCCATTATTTACTTACAACCTCAATAGCTATTTAATATAAAAAATATGTATAAAATATATTAATATACAGGGTGTCCCAAAAGGTATGGTCCAAAGTTTGGGATCATGTAGATTGGATCAAAATAAGGTAACAACTTCATATAACTTCTTTACCGAGCTATTACCTCTTAAAGGTAACAATTGAAAATCGATTTTTTATTAATAACTTTTGAACGGCTTGTACGATCTGAGATTTTTTTTGTTGATTAACTCTAGTTAATAACTGTCTTGCATTAACTGCTTTAAACATGCCCCGAAACCATTAAAGATACCATACAAATTTGATAGTCCGGAATTTGTAAAAAACTTAAAATTTTGCAGTGTTGCCATATTTAACATTTTGACCTTACTGGTAGATTTCCCTAAGTTTTCTATGGAAAAAAGGTATACTTTATCCTCATTGATAGGACCGGCGGTTTTCGCGTAAAATGCATTTAAAATCATTAAGGTATACACGAGGGCTCTTGATAAGATATACCCTGGGGCTCTCAATAAGGTGTACTTAAGGACTCCCTATAAATCTTATGTCAAAATCTACTACCAGAAGTCAATTTTCAGATAAAAATTATAAATTAAAAGTAAAAAAACTTAATTTATTGTAACAAAAAAAAATAATAATAAAAACAATAAAACCATACAGCAAAGTAGAAACTTTATGATTATTAGTAGAATAACAAAAAAAAAACTGCTATGCGTAAATTTATTTAAGATATGTGTTCAAAGTGAGCACCCTGTACAGCTACACATTTTCTTAATTTACTAAGACATGCTTTTTGAATCTGAAACAACATGTTAGGATTATTCCTTATTGCAGCGCAATGAAACATAATTCTTTTTAATAAATCTTCTAAATACAAGGAATAATCCTAACATGTTGTTTCAGGTTCAAAGAGCATGACTTAGTAAATTAAGAAAATGTGTAGCTGTACATGGTGCTCACTTTGAACACATACATTAAGTTAAAGTTACGCATAGCAGTTTTTTTTTGTTATTCTACTAATAATCATAAAGTTTCTACTTTGCTGTATGGTTTTATTGTTTTTATTTTTTTAAATAAAAAAGTTTTTTTTGACTTTTAATTTATAATTTTCAGCTAAAAATTGACTTCTGGTAGTAGATTTTGACATAAATTATAGGGAGTCTAAACACCTTATTGAAGCCTAAATATCTTATCAAGAGCCCTCAGTATACCTTAATGATTTTAAATGCATTTTACGCAAAAACAGCTAGTCCTATCAATAAAGATAAATTATACCTTTTTCCATAGAAAACTCAGGGAAATCTACCCGTAAGGTCAAAATGTTAAATATGGCAACACTGCAAAAATTTTGAAGTTTTTTACAAATTTGATAGTCCGGACCTGGTATCTTTAATGGTTTCGGGGCATGTTTAAAGCAGTTAATGCAAGACAGTTATTAGCTAGAATTAATCAACAAAAAAAATTTCAGATCGTACAAGCCGTTCAAAAGTTATTAATAAAAAAATCGATTTTCAATTGTTACTTTTAAGAGCTAATAGCTCGGTAAAGAAGGGACATAAAGCAAAAAGTTATATGAAGTTGTTACCTTATTTTGATCCAATCTACATAATCCCAAACTTTGGACCATACCTTTTGGGACACCCTGTATATAGAAAACAACATTGTAATAAATTACTTTAAAGTTACATATATTGTAATTTTTTAAACATATTGTCAATTTTAGGATATAAAAGCAATTTTATCGAAACCAAATAAAATAAATACTATCCTTAGCTACTTTTGTTTGTTTTGTTAAGCCCGGCCATTGTGTTTTCCAATTTGTTCGAAGCCATTTTGCCTCCACTTAAAATGCACTACTATGTCTAAATCGTTAATCTTAAACTCTGGCGATTTCGTGTATTCTGTTGCCTTATACAGATAGTTAAATGAGTTTAGATTGTAACTTGGATCGGATCCAACTTGCAATACCATTCGATCGATCCTTTTGAAATTTATAGATCTTTTAAGATTTCGGTCAGTTCGGTTTTCTGGCTTTTTGTTTCGGCGAAAGTACACATGCAATTCTAATAAATATTCTTTACAACTGGATTTAGAGTTTTAAAGGTTTAAAATAATATAATTTAAAAGTCCTTAGTAAAGTGGAATGTAAAACTTAATGGACAGGATACGGATAATTACATTAAAAATAAAAGCAATTCATTGCAATTTATTCGGATCCCATTAATATTTAACTCTAGATGCAAATAAAAATTTAATTTTTTAGTTGTTTTAATGAACTCCAGAGACTTGCAATGAATTGGTTTTAATTTTTTTTTCTTTAAGAGGAAGCAAGATAGGAAAACATATCAAAAGACAAAAAAGTTGTTTTTTTTTGATTACTTAATCTAAAACTAACTATAGAAATTGCAAAAGAGTTTGTGACGTACATTATTTTTAAAATTATTTTTATTAACTAGTCCCCTTGATTTAATCCACTAACCATTTATCTCTTTTGTTAGACTGATGCAATATTTCCAGGTTTTTAGGTGTGACATTAAGCAAATAGTTATTAATTTAGTAATAGAAATATTAATACTTTCATATATTGCAAATTGTTTTATGTGCTTATTAACTTTGGTAGATATTTTGTATAAACATTTACCACTAAGAAGAATGTAAAAGATTTTTTATTTCAATCTGTCCACCCTTATATCAGATTTAACTAGTTTCCGGAAAAGTTTGTCGAAAATCAATAAAAATAAAATACCTAGAATAATTGTTTTTATTTAAAACTTAAAGGTTTTATTAATTACTTGACAAATTCTTAAATGGTTAATAGTTTTTTTTGGCAAATAATCTTCATAAAAGGTTTTATAGTTTTTTTCTAAAAGCTAGAAAAAAATTAGTCGAGGAAACGAAGAAATGCTCTAGGGATTTATATGTGAATAAGATGGATTTGAATGCGTTTTTTTGCATTCGATTCGTATGAACGTCTACAAACTTTGTAAACAAATTTAAATAATGTGAAATCAAAAACTGCTTTGTACAGATAATATTTTCGAAATGCATTTAAAAGTTTGCAATTATAAAAAAAATATAACTAGGTTTTACGACAATTCTTTCTAATACCAACCCAATTTTGTTACTCGGAAGTTTTCGAGGTCGCTGAACACGAATATGACATTACCAAGGGCTTACGGAGTACCTGGTGCGCGGCAAAAATGGTGTAAACGTCGTCTTCTGGAGTTTAACGACATTTCCTCCTAATATTAACCTAATTTGTTTCTTGGAAGTTTTTAAGGGCCTTGCCAATATCATATTCATTTTCAGCGACCAAACAAAACCCCCGAGTAAAGAAATTGTACCGATATTAGTAGGATTTGTCGTAAAACTCCAGAAGACGACGTTTACAACATTCTGAGCGAGCACCAGGTCTTGCAGGCCCTTGTCAATTTCATATTCGTGTTCTGTAACAACAAAAACCTCTTGAGTAAAGAAATTGGACCGATATTAGAAGGATTTTTTGTAAAGCTGCAGAAGACGACGTTTACACCATTCTTAGCGCGCACCAGATATTTCGCAAGCCCTTGTTACTGTCATATTCGTGTTCAGCGACCTCGAAAACCCCCGAGTAACAAAATTGGGCTGATATTAGGAGAAATTGTCGTTAAACTCCAGAAGACGACTCCTACCTCATCCTTAGCGGGCACCAGGTACTCCGTAGGCTCTTGATAATTTTATATTCGCATTCAGCGACCTCGAAAACCCCCGAGTAACAAATTCGAGCCTCATTATTTACCTAGTTATAATTTTTTATAATTGCAAACTTTAAAATAAATTTCGGAAATGCATTTTTCTAATGCACAAATGCAGTTTTTTATTTTCTATTTATTAAAATTGTTCACAAAGTTTGTAGATGTTATTACGAATCGAATGCAAAGAATCGCATTCAAATCCCTCTTACTGCACAAAAGATCCCTCGTAAGGCCTATTTTTGTGCTACGTTTCCTCGACTAAATATATTTTTCTATATACAGTTTTAACTTTTATAAGTTAAATAGTCTCATAAGTATTATTATAAAGAAGGCTTTAAAAAAAATGTTTTGCCATCAATTTCAATTAACTTGGGCTTTTTTGTTTCAGACAAAAACTATTGTTTACTTTTTTTAAATGTCTAGACTCTAGACTCGAGACTATGGTTAAGCTACTTCGGTAATGTAAAAATAGAGTAGGGAATAAATTGTTTTTGTGTGTTTGCCAAATAAATTATCAAAAAGAAAATTTTTTAATTACACAGGCCTGCAAGTTAAAATATGCATATGTCTCTTTTACATTATCTTATAGATTTTAACTTTAATAAAACTAAAAAAATACTAAAAAATTCCAGCTGGTATTTTTTTTTTGCTACACTCAATTTTTTTTATTGTTTAACGTAAAATTACTTGCTAACTTAAAATTTAGTATTCTATTCTTTATATAAAACACATTATATTCATTATGTCAATTAGAGCTTGTAAAATTACCATCAAGAGATGGGGAACTGTCTGAAGCCACTGACGACAAATAAGGTAACCTTTAATTGATCCCACTTTTTCAAAACAATAAAAAATATAGAATAAAAAGCTTGGGACCCTGACTACAAAACCATGATACAAATTATGCTCTTGCAGCGTGTGAAGCTTAAGGCTGAAAGATAAGCTTAAGTTTGTCTTACCCTTTTTTATATTTACTATTTGCCCATAAACTTGAAAGCCAACAGGGAAGAGCAAGGTGAAAGATTGTACCGGGATGTCTGTTAATTTGAAAGAAGTTACCAAACAAAATGAAATGTCAGTTGACTCTTGCTTAATACTCAAGTAAGAAACTAAAGAAGGAAATCAAAGAGGAGTTTGGAGAAACATCAAAAATCAAAAATAAAATAAAAAGGTTTCTTAAGAAAAAATAACAAACACTTATGTATACATATTAGGAAAATTTTTGGAATTAGTTTCAAGGAAATATATTGGTGTATTGTAAAAAATGTTTTTTTTTAGTTTGGATTTGTTTTGCAAAACACCTACACGTAACGAAATGTCATGTAATTTTTAGAATCTATGACAATAATTATAGGAAAAATATCCTATGCAGGCATTTTTTCTTGTTAATCTGTATTATTTAAAAGTATACAAAAATAGCAGCTCAGTTCTAAACTACACCCAGAAATATAAGAAGTTGCTACAACCTGTCTTCGATGGTCGCATATAAGAATTTCTCTCACGTAAAGGTGTATCAATTCTGTGTGTCTATTTTACTAATTAACTTGACTTGTTTAAGTTAGCACTATTTATTGTTTTTAAGCTATTATAACAAAATTTTTGGACGCAATGCTTCGGACAATCTCTTAGAGGCGCATAACTTTAGCGAATACGTCTTTGCAATAAAAGCAGGAACTTTTAAATAACAAATATGTGGTACTTTGTTGTGCCTTCTGGTACGATCTAGTATAGTTCCGGCATTAAAATCATTCTAATACTTTTTCCTTGCCACGAAAAATGGATATCTGTTGTAAAAAACTAATGTCTGTTGGTTCAAAAATTGCGTTATCTTATTGTTCCGATTTAATTTATTGCGAGTTGTATTCAATATTTGCGTCGCTTTTTAAGTCACACATAAAAAATCCGTAGCACTAATAGGAAAAAAATTAAAACGCCAGTAGTCGCTTGATGAGAGAAAATTTTACGCCTACGGAGGTAGGCAACAAGAACTACCAATTTCCTATGATTTAAAATGTACTGACATATATTAACCCTACTATTCTGTAAGCAATAACCCAATAAGAGATTAGATTGAAGGAAACGTGCCATTAAATCTTTATAAGAAAGCTATAACAATTTTCTTCACTTTTTACAGAAATTATTTAAAAGTACGAAAAAATAATAAAATATTTCTTAAATAGGTTTAAAAGGGGCCCCTTAGTCATTAAATTATACTGTTGCTTCTTTAAAGTTTGGCAGAAAAATTTTAAAGAAAAACTTAAATATTCTTAGCCGTAATACAAAAAATATGTTGTTTAGAATCGCGACTCCACCTATTTTTGGCCATAAAAAATATAAAAATAGAGATATTGACATGTTTCTTTTTTATTTTGCTTCATTTTACAGCAAATTTATAAATCTTTTAGGAAAAATTAAAAAAAAATTTTTTGGTGTTAAATTTTATTTTCAAAATAAAAATAATTAAAGTTTTGCGTCAATAAAATGCATCCATTAAAGTTTAACAAGCTCTATTGATTTGTTTCATATTCTACGTGTAAAGACGATAAAAAAATTAAATATACCAATTTTTGGATTTTTTAAATATTAAAAAAAAAAACAAAATGACATTTTTTAATTGTTTTTTTAATTATTTTATTTTTGATAAACTTTAAGATTAAAAAGCTTTAAATATATTAATTATGTTGATTTTATATTTTAAAAAAGTGGGACGGCGATTCCAAACATTTACCAATATGTTATTTTATATTATTATTGTATGAAGTTGTAATTGTGTATATATATTTTTAAAATAATATTGTTAGTTTATATTTTATTTTGCCATTAGTAAATACATTATAAAAGCTATTTATTTACCAATTTGTAATAACTATTTACCATTTAATAATTATCCATTTCGGTATATATTTTGAATTAACCTTTATATTATTATTTGGACTTACAATCAAATAAAACTACTAACCAAATTATAAAAAAACATATTTTGTTTAAGTTAAAAAAATTGCAAATTAGCCTTTCACTAAATTGCCTAACAGCCAACTATTTTTTTTTGTTTTTAATCTTATTTATTACTTTTATATTTTTTAAAAACTCTGAGAAAAATATGGCAAAACATTATTTTAATGTATAAACAAGATTTGTTAAATTTAAATGATTAACCAATTAAATTTATTTTAATTTTGTAGGGCTTAAATCGACGTTTAAACAGGTATTTTTTTAATAAACAGGTATAATCTTAGAGTCTATTATGTAAAATAATATGAAAAACATAATAACATTTAGGCGGCCAAAAACAAAGGTAGGTATCTTATTTTAAATTATAAAGAAGTCAAATAATTTTAATTTTGGTGATTTAAATCGAGATTTTATAAGAAAATAAATATTTTTCTGCTACTTATATTTAATAAAGTATGTGTTTTTCTAGTGAAAATAATTAAAATATATTAGAAAATTTAAGACACTAATGGCTTATCTTGTTAACCCCTGATTTATGCAAAAGTAATTTTGCTTTACTAACTGTTAAATAACCATTTCTTAGCATACTTCGTATATTTTACTAGGTAATGCAAAAAAAAACACACACCAGTTGTATTTATTTTATTAAAAAAAAAACAAAAAAAATCTTAATAGTATATAGTGTAGGTTTACTTAAATTGTTTTTTTTTTATTTAAAAAATTTCTTAATCTATATTCATATGTTTAGCACCTAATAACTTTGCCAAATATTTAATAGATTTTGTATATTATATCGTAACAAAAACCCTAAAAGATATTATTTTAGTGAGGTTATCTGTTTTAATTTAAGTAGTACTAATTTTCAAAAGGCCAATGCATATTTGGTTTTTTTCAAACACAAAAACCAGTTACTTTTAACGATATTAAAGTAGACTTAAAGAATTGAAACAAATTTCCACTTCAGTCGTAAATTTATTACTCGTGCGAACAGTGGAACTAATCTATTTTTTTTAAACTAGGCTTTTGTTTTTATGACTAAACCCCTTATTTTTTTGCACTTTAAAAATAATATTAAAAACATCTTTATAAAAATAATACATTATATTAAATAATATTTTTAAAAAAGTACAAAAAAACTCAAAGGTTTAGGTTTGCTAATTTATGATTTCTTTTAAATAGGAAAAGAGTTCCAGCATGGACAGAGTGGACAAAGCAAAATCACATTTGACCGTTGAAAGGAATTTTATTATCTATATAAGCACGGTTATTTATAAATCCTTGAAATATGTGTTTGACATTTTATTTGCCTTTTTATGCTTCATATCTTTTTACTTACGAACGCAAACAACAAATAAGATGGTTAATTTTAAACAGTTTGTTTTTATTTCCTTAGTAATATACCATAGTCAGTTCGATTACGAGAAATACAGGTCCTGTGATTTTGATGCATTAGTTGATCATTAAAGAAGAGAATTCGTTAGTCTTGCTTTCTTATTAAACATTATAGGGATGTTGTGGTGGATTCATGTATTAAAACGTCCTTGTTGGGTAATTTCCAAAAATTACTTTCTTTATACTATTCACAATAGGACGGACCACTTTGGTCCTGGTCCCGGGGTCAAGTAACTGAATGTGCTTAAAAATATTGACCCTTATGAACGTGCAGATCATCTGATACAAAATAAAGATAAACCCCCAAAAAATCAGAATATTTTTCTACGTTTTAATGACAAGTCTACCACAGTTTTTAAGATAAAAATAACTCTTTTAAATTAAATTGAAAATTAAAAAATATTTAAAACTAATATATTTGTGTGATTTTTTGTGTTTTGCAGTTAAACATTTTTCTTAAAGTAGTTTAACTTATTGTAAAATTACGGTACCTACCATTTTAATTACAATAAAATGTTGCTTTTTATATATAACTTTATATTATAATTTTATTTTAAGAAGCTTGCTAATATTGTGCTTTGCGTTTATGTGTATAGAATTTTAATAACTTGACATCTTAGTATCAAAGCTAATTAAGTTGTTTGGCGCTAAAAGCTTTTAAAACTGTCGCATTATAAATCGCATTTCACAAAATTATGATGTAAAAGGTGATAGAAGTTAAAACACTAAGTGTATTTAATTTGCTTAAAGTTATATTTACGGTTAACACTTTCCTTAAGGAGGTGTAAATATTCGAAGTTATATAACATATAAATTTATTTTCAAGAATAAGGTACAATAACAATCAGCCGGCTATCACAGCAATTTGCTTTAATAAAGCATCTTCAAATTATCCTCCTTAAGAAATATAGAAACCCAATTATCTGGAGTTACTTTTCTATTTAAAAAGAAAATTATCTGAATTAATAGTCGAGAAAACGTAGCACAAAAATAGACCTTTCGAGATTTTTTTGTGCAGTAAGTTGGGTTTGAATGCTTTTTTTGCATTCGATTCGTATGAACGTTTAGTTTGTGAACAAATTTAAATAATGGGAAATAAACAACTACTGTATTTGTGCATTAAGAAAATGCATTTTTAAAATGCATTTAAAAGTTTGTAATTATAAAAAATTTATAACTAGGTAAATAATGATAGAAAAAAGCCCAAATTTGTTTCTCGGGGTGTTCGAGGTCGCTAAACAAAAATATAAGTACCTGGTGCGCGCTAAAGATGATGTAAACGTCGTCTTCTGGAGTTTTACAATTATTCCTCCTAATATTAGCCCAATTTTATAACTTTGGAGTTTTTAAGGTCGCTGAACACGAATATGATATTAACAAGGACCTGCGGACTACCTGGTGCGCGCTAAGGACGATGTAAACGTCTTCTTCTGGAGTTTTATTACAAATTCTTCTAATATCAGCCCATTTTTTACTCAGGGGTTTATGTGGTGGCTGAACACAAATATGACATTGACAAGGGCCTGCAGAGTACCTGGTGCAGGCTAAGAATAGTATAAACGTCGTCTTCTGGAGTTTTACGACAATTCCTCATAATATCAGCCCAATTTTGTTACTCGTGGGGGAGGGGTTTCGAGGTCGCTGAACACGAATGTAACATTGACAAGGGTCTGCGGAGTAGCTGTATTGTATTTTTATACTAAAATTTTATCAAAAAACAATTTCATATATAAATATCATAAGGAGAAATTATAAGTTTTATTTTTTAACAAATTACCACAAAATTCCAGAAGACATTGACACCAAGCTATCCGGATCTTGATCTGGTACCGGGTACTAGAATACGACGTTTACACAATCTTTAGCGCGCACAGAGTACTCTACAGGCCCTTGTCAATATCATAATTGTATTTAGCGATCACAAAAACTCCTCGAGTAACAAAATTGGGCTGAAATTAGGTCGTAATACTTCAGAAGACGACGTTTACGTCATCCATAGCGCGAACCAGGTACCCCGCAGGCCCTTGTCACTTTCATATTTATGTTCAGCAACCACAAAAACCCCCCGAGTAACAAAATTTGATTAGAATATTAGAAGGAATTGTCGCAAAATTCCAGAAGACGACGTTTACACCATCCTTAGCGCGCACCAGGTACTTTGTAGGCCCTTGTCAATGTCATATTCGTGTTTAGCGACCTCAAAAAACCCCCAAATAACTAATTTGGGCTTATTTTTATCATTATTTTGCTAGTTATAAATTTTTTATATTTGCAAACTTTAAAATGCATTTTAAAAAGGATTTTTTTAATGCACAAATGCGGTTTTCTATTTTCCATTAATTAAATTTGTTCACAAAGTTTGTAGACGTTCATATGAATCAAATGCAAAAAACCGCATTTAAATGCATCTTACTGCACAAAAAATCCCTTGCGCATTACTACGTTTTCTCGACTCTATTATAATTTTAATAAAACCGGAATTCTCTTATTAATAGATTTTTGTTGGGTATTTGCCAAAATTCCTACCATTATACTCTTTTTCATGGGACCTCTTCGGGACTGGTCTCGGAGTATAGTAACTGATAGTGCTTAGAACAATGGACCCGTATGAACTTGCAGTTGGTGTAATGGTAAGTCTACAACTGAAGATAAAATTGGGCTATTGGATATATAATATTGGATATATAACGAATCCTAAAAATCAAGAATTTTTTTCTTTCTTAGATTTTTTTGCATAGTTTGGGTTTAAGGTATAAATAACCGGAAAATCACTAACGTTCTCATGAAAGGGGTTGCAATGCACTTTAAAATGCACTTTTGTGAAAAAATGCATTTTTTGCTATTTTTTCATACTTTCCGATGCTTTTTTTATTTGATTGATTTAAATGAATAAAGCCAAGCAGTCCTGTAAATAAATACTTTATGGAAGTTAAAGTTTTACTTTAAATGACGACTTAAAAAAAGTTGCCATGTTTTGTCATACTATGTGCGGCTGCGATACAACGTCATCGTTTCATTAGTTGCGAAAAACAAAAAAATATATTATTTTATCAAATGATTTTAATCTAAGAAAAGCTGCAGAACAATTCAATGATTCAAATGCTGATCGGACCAGTTTATACGATGTAGGCATTTATATTGTAAAACGTCTTTACGCGTCAAAAAAAGTTTTGCCAAGAATACCCTTAAACGAATACCGGTACTACTATTCGAAACAAATAAAATTATTATCATTGAATTTACTTCTTTTACAAAAAGGCACCCAAGAAACACATCGACAGAGTTTACTTACAATGTCAAACTTGGCACAGACACTACATTGACACATGCAGCTGGGGTTGGAGAAACAATGCTACAAAATATATTCTAGAGCCTGTGTTTTATAAGGATAAATTAATCTGAGACGGCATACTTAAGAACTTTTTTGATGCTCTTGCAAAAGCAATTGTACAAATAAATGTGGTGGCAGAAAAATCGGTATAAAAAGTACTGCAACCACTGTAAAGGCATAGAATGCTTAAATAATGAAAGAATGGAGGACTTTTTACCTTACTTTACAATTACTGAAGCAGAAATTACGAAAGTTGAAGTTGAACCACAAATTTTAATTGGCCATATCAAAAATAATGAGCCTCCTTCAAAAAGGATAGGGCGATGTAAATTTTTTCTCAATATTTTAAATAATAAAAATTTTAGGTAATTATTTGATATTAGCATAGAAGACATGGCCCAAAATACAACCCAAATGTTTCTTAACAATTTGTAATACTTATAATTATATTTAAAAAAATGAAGTTTTATTTATTTAGATGAATTATACAGGGTGTTAATTAATTGAGTGCCGATAATACAGGGTGTGAATCCTCGGGTTATTTTAAGCAGAAAAGTTTATATAAACCTCTTAGTTTTTGAGCTACAAGGTGTTAATATTTTAAGAATAAAGTGGGTTTTTCACCATAAGTTGTTACCATTCTTAGATATTTTTATTAAATTTTGTACACATATTTTTATCATTAAGTAGCATTTTTTGACGTAGAAGTTTTTTTTTTAATTTTCACCAGTGACGTCCGTACAGGGTATGAACTGACAATTTTTAAAGAAAAAAATGGTACATCACTGATTTTTCCAAAGACCAAAACTATTTTTGAAATCCCCATTTATTCTAAAGCAAATTTGGTTTATAGCCTTACTTTTGTGCGACGTACCGTTTTAGCGTAAAAAAATAAAAACCATTTTTTTTCCTTGGTTCATTGCGACTGTTTTTGGCATTTTGTTAAAAATTAGTTGGCACCCACTGTGAGTGGAAACATTTTTTTTTTTGGACAAAAATTAAACTGTACGCCTTTGATTTTTTAAAATTTTATTTTAAGGATCGAGATTTATTTAGTAAAACGATTAATTCAAAATCTTAAATTATGGCACTTTTCTATTACCCAGCCTACTAACCATTTTTATTTTATTGGCTATAAAAAAGCATTTAATGTGCTTATCGTTTTTTTTTTAAATATTCAATATCATGCCTACGCGAACATCACTGGTGAAAGTAGAAAATTTAGTTTTTGTACCAAAAAAAGTGTGCCTACTAAATTTTAACAAAATAATAATAAAATATAAAAAAATCTGTTACGTTAAAAAATGCTACTTAATGTCGAAAAAATGTGTACAAAATTTCATAAAAATATCTAAGAATGACAACAAATTATGGTGAAAAACTCACTTTTTTCTTAAAATATTAACACCCTGTAGCTCAAAAACTAAGAGGTTTAGGACATATGTTGATATAAACTTTTCGCCTTAAAATTACCCGAGGATTCACACCCTGTATTATCGGCACTCAATTAATTAAAACCCTGTAAAAAAAAAAAACATTAAAAAATATGAAAAAAGAGCAAAAAATGCATATTTTACATAAAAGTGCATTTTAAAGTGCATTTTACACCCTTTCATGCGCTCGGGTAGCAATTTTCCTGTTATGTATACCTTAAATTGTGACTTATCTGATAAAGAACATTTTTTTTTTTTTTTTTCAGGATTCTTTCATTATTTTTAATGGACTACTATAAGATTTAACTAAAAATTAAGTATAACTTAAAATTTAAATTATTTTAATATAATATTGTGACAATTTTAGTTTTCAGTATTTTTAACTTTTTATTTAATTTTAATAAGTAAATTTTATCTTGAAAACTGGTGTAGACTTGCCACCTAATCGTAAATAAATATTTTTTCTTTTTTGGGGTTTATCCTTATTTTGTTTTAATTGGGCCTCAAGTTCATAAGGGTCAATATGTTTGAGTTACCTTACTCCGGGACTAGGATCAAAGTGATTGCATTGTTAATAGAATAAAAATAGTTTTTGAAAATTACTCAACTAGTACGTAATAAATAAATCGACAACAACATCTCTAGTAATGTTGAATAAAAAACAAGTCTAATAAATTCTTTTTTTTACTAAATAATTGTTTTATCAAATGCATAAATAGGTGCTTTTTATAATATGTTAATAAAAAAAAGGCTTTTTGTAAAATCATGTGTTTAGCTAAAAAAAAAAAAAAATACGCCAGAAAATTTTAGTCCGACTCCCAGCACACACCAATTTTTTTGTAAACCTGTGTTATCACTGAAAATTGCTTCATTAGGTAGCGTATTGGGTGCATAGTTGTTTTTACCTTTTTGGGCTATACAGTGCCCATCAGCGTACTAGGTACATAGGGGGAGCTTAGACAGATTTACTGGCGTCCTTTTCGAGTTAAATTTGCACGCTCGAAGCAACCCGAGCTTGTCCGAAACGCCGCATCGACAAAAGCTACGACCTCCAGTCAGTAAGCATGTACGATGTACGCAATAATTACTCACTTTAGTATTTAATTTGCTATCGAGTCGTGAGGGCGGGATGTTCATGAAAGCAGTTAGCGATCGAGAAGCACCACTAAGGGCTTATGTCCATGCGTTTTAAAATTTAATAACCGATTAAGACAGATATTAAATATCAAAACATAATTTTTCATGTTCAGATTACGAGCCGAAGCAAAATAAAGGTATCTTCTCAAAAATCAAAATTAATTTTTAAAAATTTAAATAATACATAAATTTTAGGAAAAAAAAAACTGTTTTTCTAACGGTAAAATTAAAACAATAATTATAATAAATGTTCAAATAAACCTCCTTCTTGAGCTAAGCAAAAACCCAGACAATCATAAAAGCTTCGCCTAACATTTGCCAGCAATATTTGTCGATAGGATTTTCCTTGAAAATACCATTTGACTATTTGTACCTTTTCTCGAATCTCGAAAACATTCATTTTAATTTTGTCAAAATTAACTTTGAAATTTGAGCACACACAACTTTATCGCTTCGGCTGGAAATGCAATAAATATTGGAATTTCTAAAAATAAATACAGAGAGCATGGTTTACTAGAATACGGACGATAGTCAATTCGACACTCTCGCGCCTATGTCCCTAGTAGGTTGAAGGGCACTGTATATTATATATTTGCATATATTTCTTTTTGGCAGTAGTATGGTGAATTGTATTACAACCTATCTAATATAAAATTTAAAACAATTGTTTATTAAAGGCAAATACAATAAGCAAGTTTGCATTTCATAATCCACCTAATAACATACTATATACTTCTATTTATTTGTCTAATATTGTGGATTGTATTACAACCTATTTAATATAGAATTTAAAATAATAGTTTAATAAAAGCAAATATAGTAAGCAAGTTTGCATTTCATAATCCACCTAATGGCTACTATACAGGAAAATTAAGGATATTTATGGTTACCACGAATATAGAACAAATACCTAATATGGAAAAATGTAAATCTAATGGGAATAATATTATTTCATTAAGATATTACGACTTTTTCTATGACCAACTAAAATAAAATTTAGTTTTAAATTAAAACATAAAAATTTATGTTTAACACCTAACGCTTTAAAGTAAAAAATGCCTGTATGTAAAGGCAAAAACTAGTTTCTTTAATAAATAAATCTGTATTTTAAAATACTTTGTTGTTTTATTATTAATGATTAAATAAAAGAGTAATAGCAAATTAAGCCAATTAAAGTTAAAAACGGTAGTCCTTTTGCTTCTTTTACATAAATTATTTTTATCGTCAAAAAATCATTATTTTTTACAAAAAATATTTTTTTTATTTTAACAGACTGAAAGTTTGCTATAATTCTAGTAAAAACAGCAAATGCTTACGAAATTTCCAATCTTAAGGAGATTATTATGTAAATAAGAAAACAAACCAAAACATCAAACTTTCTTTATCTTTAAGTGTCCTTGAAGTTTCTTAAAAGTGTCTTTTTTGCAATGTCTGTCCTTTTTTCTAATTTTCAGAACATTAAAATAAGTTGGTAATTTTAAAAACAAATCCAATTTAACTTTTACAAAACACATTTTTTTATTAAACCAATGATCTTACTTTTACCTATCTCGTATCCTAATATATAAACTTAAATTTTATATATTAGGATACGTGTGGGTAATTTAAAATATTAAATTATCATGTTAAAAGGTAAATCTTTTTTTGCCCTTTTACTTTTAAGAATAATAAAAATTATGCAATTTCAAGCAAAATTTTATTTTAAGACACCAAACATTACCGAATTTGACAAAAAAAAAACTTGAATCAATTTTTTTTTTTTTGTTTAAAAGTTTTTTATTTTAAGATTTAGTTTTTAACTTTTTACTTTTAAGAATTTCCTTAATGCACACTTACATTATATTTTTAATTTTCTTAATGATTTTTAGTCCTTAGGTTTTAAAAATTACCTCGATTCACTAGAGCCTCACGTAAAACCAAATTAATTTTTATTTTTAAGTATTAGATAACAATTAAATAAAAACAATTAAGTACAAGCAAATCAAAAAATTACTGTTTATAATACAAACAGTAAAGTGACAGTTTAGCGGACTATTGTAGTATTATATAGTATAGTATAGTATATATAGTATTAGTAGTATTATATAGAGTATAATATATAATTTTTTATTAAAAGTTATTTCTCTATAGGTTTGCCTTTCGAACAGCCTTTATTAATTACCATGAGTGCCGAATTCTTAGTAATTAATCCCATTTCTTTTCATTTTTGTTAAGGTTTTAAGTACTAAAACCTATATCTGCTAAATATTACAGCAAATTTTAGTCATTAGGATTGCACCTACAGTTTAGAGTGGAATCCGAACAGTACACAAGATATGGTTATGGTTAATAGCTTAAAGTTATTAGGATTTTAACTTTTTAGTAATTTAACTTATCTTAACATTTTTATTGTTACTAGGATCTAGACTCTAATTCCATAAATAATTTTTGTCACTTATGGGGACTATAAAATAGTTTTCAAATTGCAATCTATTAACAAAACCCAGTAAAGAAAGGCAATAACATAAGTGTTTTATTGATACTTCTAAATCATTTTATGACAATAAAAACACATTTTAGTTTTAAATCGAAATAAAAACTTACTATTTTACGAGATTACATTTTGCTTTTTAGTATTTTACGAGCTTTAATAATTATATTTACCCACGACTTGCAAGATAAGTGATTATTATGTTACTCATTTTAGCATATTTGCGTTACATAATAAGTCTTATTACCGCGCTAGTGCGTAAGAACCAGCCCTATTCCAGTGCGGTAATTTTATACCAACACATTTTGACATAGCCAGTATTTTAAAACACATTTTTTTATTATTTTTATTATTATTATTATACTATTCAATTTATGTTTTAAAATTAAATATTATAAATATTGAAAGTAGAATTTACACCAAAGGCAACCTTAAGCATATTCTGAATGGTAAAACTTGTTGGGTAGATGCCTGGGAATCGGCAATAGCTGCTACAGCCAGAGGCGAGGTACAGGAGCTGTAGCAGATTGAAGGTTTCGCACCCAAATTTTTTTGCAACAATTTTTTGTTCTGCTTAACCTCCAGCAACGCTATTGCTTTTCCATTTACCATGTCATGACAAAGACGGAAACAGTGTCCGGTTTATAATTCTGGATGTGGCAAATTTAAAAAGGTAGCTATAGCTTTCGGCATGCTACCAAACGTATTGATACCAATAGGCTGCCGTGTGCAAATATCGTTTCTGTAACCTACAAAAAATCTCGTGTGATCCGTAAGTGTTGGACGCAGCGATTTGGATTTCGGCATAACAAATTCTATGAAAGTTTTTGTTTTTGTGTTTGGAATTTTAATATAGAAAACCTTCCCTTTATCTTTAACAACGTTTTCGCATAATAATTGGGCCATTTCTTGTTTTCTGCAACTAACCACAACTAACCAGCAATGCCAATGACTAGCCTAACCTGTAACAAAGAAAAATAAACTTAACTCGCCTTTTTTCTGCAGATATTTTTTGAAAGTATAAAAACTTTAGATTCTTACCTTAATAAGCAAAAATTGCCTATTATCGGCTAAGGCAAGAAACTGGACAATTCCTCCTATTGACAATGTCTTGCTTTTCTAAGGCTTGTATCCTTCGCTTTTGCTTTTGTTTTGGGAGTGCTTGTAACTGTAAGACCTTGCTTATATCCAAATTATTCTTTGAAGCGATGACTGCTCCAAGCATAGACTAAAAAGCCCATAGGCTGGAGAAACTGTATTTCGTCAACATCGTCTCGAAGAAAAACTTATTCTTGAAGTATGTTTTTTTTTTTTTAAACACCAATCGATAAATTTTTGCTAAAACCGTTTGTATTTTTCTTGTGACTTTGACGGCAACAGTGAAGAAAGTGCCATTTGTGCCCTTTTTTTATATCAAAAAAAGGGTTTTTAAAATTTTTTTTTAAAAATTTTTTTTTTTAATTTTTAAAAAAATTTTTTTTTTAAAAATTTTTTTAAATTTAATTTTTAAAAAATTTTAAAACCCCAAAAACCCTTCCAAAAATTTTTTTTTTTTTTTAAAAAAAAAAAATTTTTAAAAACCCCCTTTAAAAAAAACCCCAAAAAGGGTTTTTTTCCAAAAAAAAAAAAAAAATTTTTTTAAAAACCGGGGGGAAAAAAAAAAAAAATTTTTTTAAAAATTTTTTAAAAAAAAAATTTAAAATTTTTTTAAAAGGGGGAAAAAAAAATTTTTAAACCCCTTTTCCCTTTTTTAAAAAAAATTTTTTTTTGGGGGAAATTTTTTCTTTTTTTTTAAAAAAAATTTTTTTCCCAAAGGGGGGCCCCAAAAAAAAAAAAGGGGGGGGGGGTTTTTTTTTCCCCAAATTTAAAAAAAAAAATTTTTTTTTTTAAAAAAAATTTTAAAAAAAAAAAAATTTTTTTAAATTTTTTTTCCTTTTTTAAAAAATTTTTTTTAAAATTTAACCCTTTTTTTTTTTTTAAAAAAAAAATTTTTTAAAAAAAAAAACGGGAAAAAAAAAAAAAAAAAAAAAAAAAATTTTTTTTTTAAAAATTTTTAAATTTTTTTTTTGGCCCCCTTTTTAAAAAAAAAATTTTTTAAAAAAATTAAAAAAAAAAAAATTTTTTTTTAAAAAAAAAACCTTTTTAAAAAGGGGAAAATTTTTTTTTAAAAAAAAAAAAATTTTTTTAAAAAAATTTTTTGGGTTTTTTAAAAAAAGGGGGTTTTTTTTTTTAAAAGTTTAAAAACCCAAAAAAATTTTTAAAAATTTTTTTTTTTTTAAAAAAGGGTTCCAAAAAAAAATTTAAAAGGTTTCCCCCCAAAAAACCCTTTTAAAAATTTTTTTTTGGGGGGGGTTTTTTTTTTTTTTTTTTTTAAAAAAAAAAAACAAAAAAAACCCCATTTTTTTTTTTTTTAAAAAATTTTCCCCCTTTTTTTTTTCTTTTTAAAAAAAAAGGGGGAAAATAAATTTTAAATTTTTTAAGGGAAACAAAATTTTTTTTTTAAAAAAACCCTTTTTAAAAAAAAAAATAAATTTTTTTTTTTTTTTTTTTTTCCAAATTTTAAAAAAAAAAAGGGGGAAAAATTTTTTAAAATTTTTTTAAAAAAAAATTTTTTTTTTTTTCCAATTTTTTTTTTTTTTTTGGTTTTTTTTTTTTTTTTTTTTTTTTTAAAAAATTTTTAAAAAAAAAAAGGGGAAAAATTTTTTAAATTTTTAAAAAAATTTTAAAAATTTTTAAATTTTTTTTTAAAAAATTTTTTTAAAAAAAAAAAATTTGGGTTTTAAAAAATTTTTTTTTTTTTTTTTAAAAAAATTTTAAAAGGGAAATTTTTTTTTAAAAAAAAAAATTTTAAAATTTTTTTAAAAATTTTTAAAAAAAAAAAAAAAAATTTTTTTTTTTTTTTTTTTTTTTCCCAAAATTTTTTTTTTTTTTAAAAAATTTTTAAAAAATTTTTTAAAAAAAAATAAAAAAAACCCCCTTTTTTTTTAAATTTAAAATTTTTTTTTTTGGGTTTTACAAAATTTTTTCCGAAAAATTTTTTTTAAAAAATTTTTTTTTTTAAAAATTTTAAACCCTTTTTAAAAAAAAAAAAACAAAAAAAAAAATTTTAAAAATTTTTTTTTTTAAATTTTTTTTAAAAAAATTAAAAAAACCAAAATTTTTTTTTTTTTAAAATTTTTTTTTAAATTTTTTTTGGGGAAAAAAATTTTAAAAGGGTTTTTTTTTTTAAAAAAATTTTTTTAAAATTTTTTTTAAAAAAAATTAAAAAAAATTTTTTAAAATTTTAAAAAAAATTTTTTTTTTTTTTGGGGTTTTTTTTTTTTTTTAAAAAAAGGGGAAAATTAAAAAAAAAAAATTTTTTTTTTTAATTTTTCCCCTTTTTAAAAAAGGAATTTTTTCCCCTTTTTTTTTTTTCCCGGGGGGTTTTTTCCCCAAAAAAAAACCCCCCAAAAAAAAAAAGGGGAAAAAAAACCCCCCTTTAAAATTTTAAAAAAAATTTTTAAAAAGGGCCCGTTTTTTTTTTTTTAAAATTTTTAAAATTTTTTTAAAAGGGGGGGTTTTTTTTTTTCCCTTTTTAAATTTTTGGGTTTTTAAAGGGGGAAAAAAATTTTTTTTAAACTTTTTTTTTTAAAAAATTTTTAAATTTTTTTTAATTTTTTAAAAAAAAACCGGGGTTTTTTTTTTAAAAAAAAATTTTCTTTTTTTTAAAAAAAAAAATTTTTAAAAAATTTTTTTTAAAAAGGGAAAAAAAAAAAAATTTTTTAAAAAAAAAAATTTTTTTTTTAAAAACCTTTAAAAAAATAAAATTTTTTTCCCGAAAAATTTTTGGGGGGGCCCCCCTTTTTTTTTAAAAGGGTTTTTTTTAAAAAAAGGGGCCCCCCCTTTTTTTTTTCCCCTTTTTTTTTTTAAAAAAAATTTTTTCCCAAAAAAATTTTTTTTTCCAAAGGGGAAAAAAAATTTTTTTTAAAAAAAAAAAAAAAAATTTTTTTTAAAATGATTTTTTTTTTTTTTTTTTTTAAAAAAAAAATTTTTTAAAAAATTTTTTTTTTTTTTTTTTTTTTTTTTTTAAAAAAATTTTAAAAGGGGGGGGTTTTTTAAATTTTTTTTAAAAAAAAAAATTTAAAAAGTTTCCTTTTTAAAAAAAAAATTTTAAAAATTTTTTTTTTCCCCAATTGGGTTGGTTTTGGGGGGGGAAAAAGAAAAAAAAAAAAAGGGGGGGTTTTTAAAAAAAAAAAAAAAAAAGGAAAAAAAAATTTTTAAAAATTTTTAAAAAAATTTTTTTTTAAAAAAAACCCTCAAAAATTTCCCCCAAAAAAAAAGAAAAAAAAAAAAAAAAAGGGGGGAAAAAAGGGGCCAAAAAAAAAAAACCCCCCCAAAAATAAAAAATTTTCCCTTTAAAAAATTTTTAAAAAAAAAAAGGGGCCCACGGATGGAAAAATTTAAAAAAAATTTTTTTAAAAAAAAAAAAAATTTTTTAAAAACCCCCCCTTTTTGGCCCTTTTCCCCCCCAAAAATTTTTTTGGTGGAAAAACCCCAAGGGGAAAAAAAAAAAAAAAAGGGGGCCCGGGGGGTTTTTTTAATTTAAAAAAAAAAATTTTTTTTCCCCCGGGGTTTTTTTTTAAAAAAAAAACCCTTTTGGAAAAAAAAAAAGGGGTTTAATTTTTTTGGGGTTTTTTAAAATTTAAAAAAAAAAAAAAATTTTTTTTGGGGCTGGAAAAAAATTCCAAAAAATTTTAAAAAACCCCCCCCCGGGCCAAAAAATTTTCCGGGGTTTTTTTTTTTGGGGGAAAAAGTTTTTAAAAAATTTTTTTAAAAAAAAAAAAAAATTTTTTTTTTTAAAAAAAATTTTTTTCCCCCCCCCAAAAAAAATTTTTTAATTTTAAAATTTTTTTTGGGGGTTTAATTAAAGGGTTTAAAAAAAATTTTTTTTTTTTTAAAAAAAATTCATTTTTTTTTTTTATTTTTTTTTAAAATTTTTCAAAAAAACCCCTTTTTTTTTTTTTCCCCCCCCAAAAAAATTTTGAAAAAGTTTTTTTTAAAAAAAAAAACCCCCCCCAAAAAAAAAATTAAAAAAATTTTTTTAAAAAAGGGGGGAAATTGGGGGTTTTTTTAAATTTTTTTAAAAAATTTTTTTTTTAAAAAATTTTTTAAAAAAAAATTTTTTAATGTTTTTTTGGGGGCCCTTTTTTGGGGAAAAAATTTTTTTGGGCCAAAAAATTTTTCCCCAAAAAAAAAAAAAAAGGGGGGGGAAAAAAAAGGGGGGGGGTTTGGAAATTTTTTTAAAAAAATTTGGGCCCCAAAAATTTTAATTTTTTTTGCCTTTTTTCCCTTTTTTTAAAAAAAACCCCAAAAAAAAAAAAATTTTTTTTAAAAAAATTTAAAAAAAAAATTTTTATTTTTTTTTTTTTTCCCCCCCTTTTTTTAAAAAAAAAGTTTTTAAAAAAAAAAAAAAAAGGGGAAAAAATTTTTTTCCCCCCCCAAAAAGGGCCCCTTTTAAAACCAAAAAATTTAATTTTCAAAATTTCGCCCCCCCCCCCTTTTTTTTGGGGGGGTTTTTTTTCCCCTTTTTTTTTTTTTTTAAATTTTTTTTTTTAAAAAATTTTTTTTAAACCCCCCGGTTTTTTTTTTTTTTTTTTAAAAAAAAAAAAAATTTTTTAAAAAAAAGGGGTTTTTTTTTTTTTCCCCCCTTTAAAAAAAAATTTAAATTTTTTTTTTTTTTTTTTTAAAAAATTAAAATTTGGCCCTGGGTTTACCAAAAAAAAAAACCCCGGGGGAAAAAATTTTTTTTTAAGGGTTTTTGGGAAAAAACCCCCTTTTTTTTTTTAAAAGGGTTTAAATTTTTTAAAAAAAAAAAAAATTTTTTTTGGAAAAAAAAAGGGGGAAAAAAAAAAAAAAATTAAAAAAAAATTTTTTTAAAAAAAATTTTTTTTTTTAAAACCCCCCCTTTTTTTCCCCCCCCAAAAAAAAATTTTTTTTTTTTTTTTTTTTTGGGTTTTAAAAAAAGGGTTTTGGAAAATTTAAACCCCAAAAATTAAAAAAAATTTTTCCCAATTTTTTTAAAACCCTCCGGGGAAAGGGGGGGCCCCAAATTTTCCCCAAAAATTTTGGCCCCCAAAAAAAAACCCCCCCCCCCCTTTTTTTTTTGTTTTGGGAAAAAAAAAAAGGGAAAAAATTTCAAAAAAATTTTTTTTTTTTTTTTAAATCCAAAAAAATTTTTTTTTTTAAAATTTTTTTTTTTTTTTGGTTTTTTTTTTTTTTTTTAAATTTTTTTTTTTTTTTAAATTTTTTTTTTTTTTAAAAAAAAAATTTTTTTTAAAATTTTTTTTTTTTTTAAAAAAAATTTTTTTTAAAAAATTTTTTTTAAGTTTTAAAAATAAAAAAATTTTCCCCAAAATTTTTTTTTTAAAGGGGCCCCTTTGGTTTTTTTTTTTTTCCCCCCCCTTTTTTTTTTAAAAAATTTTTTTTCCCCCTTTTTTTTTTAAAAAAAAAACCCCCTTTTTTCCCGTTTTTTGGGGGGGGAAAAAAAACCCCGGGGGTTTTTTAAGTTTTTTTTTTTTAAAAGGGGGAAATTAAAGTTTTTCCGGGGGCCCCCCTTTTTTTAAAAAAACCCTTTTAAAAAAATTTTTTTGGCCCCCCGGTTTTTTTAAAAAATTTTTCCCCCAAACCCCCCGGGTTTGGGGGGAAAAAAATTTTTTTTTTTTTTTAAAAATTTTTCCCCCCAAATTTTTTGGGGTTTTTTTTAAAAAAGGGAAATTTTAAAAAAATTTTGGGGCCCCCCGGGGAAAAAGGGGGGGGTTTTTTTTTAATTTTTTTAAAATCCAAAATTTTTTTTTTTGGGGGCCTTTTTTGGGGGAACCCCCCCCCAAAAAAAAAAACCCCCCCTTTTTTTAAAAAATTTTTTTTTTCCCTTTTTTTTCCCCCAAAAAAAAAAAAAGGGGCCCCCAAAAAGTGTTCATTTTTTGGGGGGGGAACAAAAAAGATAATAATATTAATAATTATACATGTAGGTGTTGTTAACGCTACTTCTGGCTAAGGTAGCAAATAAATGCAGAATTATACCCAAGTCTCACTATATTTGGTTGACATGTAAGTAAAAGTAAATAAAAAGACTACCCAATGCCAAATTAGTGCCCAATAAGTGAATAAACATTCCCAACATATATCTTATTGCAATATAAAAAAGGAAATAAATATTTTATATCAAAAGTTATTTAAATATAAAATAATATATTTAGACTAATAAAAGGTTTATTTACTTTATAACCAGAACATTACACAAAAAAATTAAAGTATATTTTTCAAAGACAACAATTAACTGGTCAAAAATTAGGATTTAATTTTTAAAAGTTTCTTTCTCCTTTAAACAATTAAGGGACTACTTATTTTCTAATTTTGCTTAAATATTAGCGATTTCTTTTATAAATGAAAATTGAATTCTTAACCCAAATATAGGTCTGATTGATGAATAGATGAGATCTTTTTATATTGATTCATCCCAACCCTATTAGGAAAATCGATGTATTCTACACGAGAAATTTGTTCTTTTTTATCGGGCCAGGCGCTTATGCTTTAGATATCGGATCTCGTTTGACTAGTTCATTTTTTTTTGCTTTAGTTGGCTTTGTACAAGACAGCATACAGCCACTACATTTAACGTATCATTCTTAGTTGCTATAAGCAATTATTTTTCTAATTAGTACCTGTATATATAAATCTATATAATAAATATCTGTATACACAAATTATTATACCTTAAAAATCTTTACATTATATAATAAGTATTTATACAAACCGTTCTAAATTTAACTTAACAGAATTGAAACTTTACTAATCTTTTTTTATTATTATTATTTAAATTTATAGGATATAAGAAAATACATTTTTTATTTTTAAATGGTGTTAAGCAATCCCAAAGATTTTGTTTATGGCTGTTATAACCTGCAGCAACTTATTTAAATAACATATTATGCATTTAACCGAAAATAGTTATCACTTTTTAAATTTAACTGGGCAATTTCTGATCAATAACATAAAAAAATTTAAAAAATCATAATAAAAAAAGTAACACTTTTGAAAAATATTTTTTCTACTAGGGTGAAAAGCAATTTTCCGCACGCAATTTAGTTTGAAAGTGTCATTTTTCCGCCCTAGTGCGGAAAAGTAAACCCTTGCAAATTTCCCACTTAAACAGGTACTTAAAATGTTTTTAATTCTGAAGTTTGACTTAGTATAATTCTATTATTGGCATAGTATTCTTTAATTTCTACAAATTAGGTGTAAAATCAACGAAATATTTACTAAAAAATTAATATTGTTTTAAAAACATTGTTTTAAACATCCTGGTTTAAACTTGCTTGTCAGATTTTTAGTTTTAACTGGTGCCGGTGTCCATATTATAAAAGATCAAAGTCATTAAAAGTCATCGATAATTAAAAGTGTCTTTAGTACATTCTGATCAGTATCGTCGATTTTGAATAAAAAACGTTTCCCATGGAGTCTTCTGACCAGGAGTTACCTGAATCCATTCTCAAAGCAGCCGAAATAGCAAATCCAGATTTGTTGCCGTCCAAGTCGAGGCACAGGTACGAGAAAGAATATACAGCATTTAAAAAATCAAAAGTATGAAAGAAGGAGTTTTTATGGCATATTTTCGGAAACTTGCTAAAACATTAAACCCAATACCTTATGGTGAAGGTATTCCATGTTAAAAAGTGTCATTAAGATCAAAAAGAACATGGATTTAGGCAAATATTTTAAAGTTACATCATTTTTGAAGAAGCAAAATGGGATTTAGACCCAAGAAGGCCAAAATTTTCTCGAAAGATGAAATAGCAAAATGTATTAATGATGCTCCAAATGATGTCTATCTAGCGATGAAGGTAGAAATTTTCGGACTAGCTGGTGCGTGTCGTCGAGAAGAATTGATGAAAATTAGCATTGATGATATTGGCGATAAGGGGAATCTTTTTAATTGTTAATATTCCAGACTCCAAAAACAATTCTAGCCGAAGTCATTTCCGAGAAAATTGAAAATGGAAAATATCTAGCTTTGTATAGAAAGTATTCCAGTTTACGAAAGCCCGAAACACCACACAGAAGATTTTTGTTAATTACTAAAAATTGGCTTGTACTAGTCCAGTGCATAGGCATAAATACTTTTGGCAAGATGCCCTCTGAAATAGCCGCCTATTTACGTCTTCCAAACCCAGAACTTTACACGGACATAGCTTTCGCCGTTCCTCAGCTACAATGTTAGCTAATTTGGTGAAGGCATAACGAATATTAAAAGACTGGAGGTTGGAAGTATCATCTGTTCAGAAGACTCACTAGAAAGCTCTACAAGTTTCAAGAAGGACTTATCAAACAAAATATTATCCCAAAATTCATCTACCTTTAAACGCAGCAAAACGCACTCAAGGTCCATTGTACCGTCTTCTAGCACACAATATGTCTCTGTTACTTGTAACGATGACCAGTTCAATTGCACCTCAACGGCAATCTCCAACTCCGCAACAACTTGCCTCTGCGATTCATTTGCAAAATGCTACCAACTGTTCTTTTACGATTAATGTTTTTAATAATAATAAGTAGTAATGGTAAAAATAAATATTATCTAATGGTTGTTTAGTTTGACTTTTTCCACACACTGTAGAAAAATTGATTTAACGTACGAAAGTGTCTTTTCCACCCTTGACGGCTTACCCGAACACCGCTTCGCGTCGTTCGTGTAACTGCCGTCGCGTGCGGAAAAGTATCACTTTCCGTACTTGTTAGGTAAATAACTATTTCTGGTTATGTTTTCAAATCTTGTTGGGAAAATGTTACCACAGAACACTTAATAATAATAATACTGCTTTAATTGTGGTTGTTATATTTTGTTGTAAATAAAAGAAAATATACAGAAAAGTTAAACTTTTTCTTACATGTTATAAACATATTAGATCTTAAAGTGTATGTCTCGACCTCTTTAACCAGGGGCACAAAGTATAGTGGGGTTATTTATAAAAACTTTCTCTGTAAATACTAAAACATGCAAATTTGTATAGTTAAGGAATACAATTTATAATCTGTTATTATTTGATGTTAAAAAAGCGCCAGTACAAGAACTGTAAGATATGAGATTATAGATAATATTTAAAATCTCATACTACCTTTAGGTTGACTTTCCCGAGTTCACCCGGAATCACACAAAATTTGATATTCTAACTACTTAAGCGGCCAGATGCCTTAAAAATGTTAATAAAATTAAATTTAAATTATTTTAGAAACTATTTCTTACCGTAATATATCTTTAAAAGTTTTTAATTCGACTTACACATTAACTTGACTGGATGTAAGCCAAATCCAAGGCTTACTTTCTTGATACACCCTCATCTCGTATGTTAAACCAAGCAGTCCAAGACACTATGGCCCAAATTTATTTATTTATTTATTTATTTATTTATTTATTTATTTATTTATTTATTTATTTATTTATTTATTTATTTATTTATTTATTTATTTATTTATTTATTTATTTATTTATTTATTTATTTATTTATTTATTTATTTACTTACTTTTATTTATTCATTCATTCATTCATTCATTCATTCATTCATTCATTCTTATTATTCATTCATTCATTCATTCATTATTCATTCATTCATTCATTTATTCATTCATTTCATTCATTCATTCATTCATTCATTCATTATTCATTCATTCATTCATTCATTCATTCATTCATTCATTCATTTATTTATTTATTTATTTATTCATTCATTCATTTATTTATTTATTTATTTATTCATTCATTTATTTATTTATTTATTTATTTATTTATTTATTTATTTTTTTATAATACAACTACCCAGACAGAGTTTTCCATTTATAGAGGAGGAAATTCGACATAAATATTTACAGCCAGATAATATTAATAATAAAATACAGTGTTTAACAATAGTAACCATAAGATAAACAAAGAACAGTTCTTAAATATACACACTTTGTAGATTATAATCACTTTTCTTTCATATTTTTAAAACAGAAATAATCAATTAACATTTAATTAAAAGCTTCGTAATTTAAATAAACTACAAGAAAAAATATCAAGATCATGCTTTCTTTTTCATAGTTTCTACACATTACATGAATGGGCTAAAACATAAGTAGGTTTGTTTGTGGAACTGGCAAATAAAAAAAGGAATGACTAATGCGAGTCTGTAAGGACGGCACGTGAAATTTAATTTTTCTTAAAATATCAGGACAATCTAATTTATTGTTTAATAATTTATGAAGAAAAATAATTGAAGAGTATTATCTACGTCTTGAAAGAGTCACTAGGTTAAATTTATTTAACAAAACATCATTTGGAAATCCAGTAGGTGGATAAGTACCATCCAGTTTAAACCAAAGATATTTAGCAAAACGTCTCTGAATCTTTTCTGAGCTACTAGAATGAACTTCATAGGCCGGGTACCAAATAAGAGAGCCATACTCCAGCTTAGAACGCACAAAGGCATTAAACAGAACAATTAACGACTTTATATCACTAAAGTCCCTTGAATTACGCATAATAAAGCCAAGAACTTAACACAATTTCATTAATATGATTTACAAAAGACAACTTAGCATCAAAAGTGATTCCCAAATCCATAAAGTGAGAACATTTTTGCAGTCCAGTTTGGTTCGTTTTATAAGGAAAATTAATCGGTGTCATTTTCCGAGTAAACGTCATCGTACAATATTTTTTTATAATTAAAGGCAGCTTGTTTTTATCACACCACCGACTTAAAGTATCCGCGTCATCCTGCAGATTTACACAATCCTCCCAAGAGTCAATTTGACAATATATTTTGAAATCATTAGCGCAAAGAAGTTTATTGGATTTAATATGTTTGGTGATGTCATTCACAAAGATGTTGAAAAATAAAGGTCCAAGGACTGAACCTTGCGGCACTCCGGAAGTAGCACGTATGTTAAAAGACTGAAAGCCATGGTACTGTACAGTCAGTTGCCTATTAATTAAATATGATTTTATAAAAAGTAGTAAATTATTATTTAAATCAAAGCTATGCAACTTTGCAAGCAAAATACCATGGTCGAGCGGGTCAAACGCCTTAGAGAAATCTGTATAAATAACATCAACCTGACCATCACAATCCAGACTTTCTGAGATATACTGCTTAATCGTTAATAGGTTGGTAATTGTTAAGCGATTTGGAAGAAAGCCATGTTGATCATTAATTATAGTCCGTTTACTGTAAGCAAAAATTATTTTATGTAAAACTATTTCAAATATTTTGGGAAAGTTATTTGATATTACAATTGATCTATAATCCCTTACGTTACACCTATCACCTTTTTAAATATTGGGGATATACTGGAACTGTTCCAGATCTTCGCAAAACAGGAGGAACCCAAAGATAAGTTAAAAAGATCAGTTAGTGGTTTTGCGAAAACAGTAGCACAGTCCCTAACGAAAAAAGCCGGGATGCCATCTGGACCAGCAGTGGACTTAGGCTTAAGACCCTTAATTGCCTGCAATACGACATTTTCCTCTACCCTAGGTATAGAAAGAGAAGATAAAATGCTTTAGTTTTCTTCACTAATAAATTGGGGAGTTAAGGATTCAATATAAGTGGACTGAAAAAACTCAGCAAAAGCATTAACTATATCCTGAGGGGTTTTTAGCATTTGATTATTAAAGCACATATTACACGGAACACCAGTTACATTCTTTTTTCCATTTAAAAATGACCAGAATTTATTAGGATTATAAGAGAAATCTCGTTCAGAATCCGCTTAATGCTCAGATTAGTTAGCAAACTACATTCTAATAGAATTAAGGATGTTAAAGAAAATCGTCTAAGAATAGCTGTCCGAGGAAACAGTCCATGAAAAAATCCAGGTATGCTGTAACAAAAGAAAGACATGTGTTAAAATATGCCTGGCTTTTATTAAAGATGTTTAATTATTTAAGAAAAACTACTCTTGTTAATTAATAAAAACGTTTATTAAAATTTATTTAGGTAAGTTAAAACAAATAAAATGGCTACCTGCTACGGATGACCTGTCCTGAGCTAAAAGATCATAGATTCACTTTTAACTTTTAGTCGGAAGAGACGATTTATGTTTAGCCAGTCAAATTGTTGTAGGAATTAAACGAAATGCAAAAATTAAACTACACTATACGTATTTTAAAAGAAAATTTTTAAAAATTTTTAAGTACCAAACTATTACTAAAGGATTGATTCTTATAACCAAAACATTAAAAATAAATGTTTATGCAAACTGTCAAGTTTTTAACTAAATTTACCATCATATTTATACAGTTTTTAGAATCAAAATCCTTACAAGTAAAATATCGTTTAATTATTCCTTTACAGAATTTCACGAAATAGTATAACAAAGTATTAGTGGATATTAAGGTCTTTAAAACACGTCCAATTTTTCGAGGACGACTGCGTAGCCCGAGTTTCTGAAATAAAGCAAGTGTTTTAAATACCTGTTATCCACGAATACTTTACGCTTTTTTTTAAAGCTTTTAAAACATTTGTAATAGTTATGTTTTATTTAACGTTATTAAGTACATATGTCAGATCAATATTTTTTTTCAAAAATGCCTGACATGTGCCAAAATTCGAGGTTAAAGGTTAGCAATGTCATCTTAGACTTTACATTACTCGTGTTGTTGATTGATGTACAGGGTGTCCCGTTATAAATGTAACCCCTGCTACACCTTCCTTTTTATATAATCCCCCTGCTGAGAGCTGGGATAAACAAGAGGGAAGGGCAATTTTGAGAGAGTATTTTTTTCCTTTGCCTCTCCTGCAAAGATGAAAGGTTAGCTCAGGGCGTAAAGGTTCGGAGCACGCTAGTAATTTTTAATAGATAAAAAAATTTAAGACAACCAACTCTCTAACAGTACAGGTGCAAAATAAAAGATTATAAATTTCTAAAGACAAATTTAATGGATATACATTTGTTTCTCCTTAAAACACAGGTCGGGGTTTCCCCGCCCCCTTTTACTTTGCCCGTCTGACCAAATCAAACCTCCCATTTTTCCCCCCTTTTTTTTAAATTAAAACAAAAAATTACACTTTTTAAAAAAATAATCTTACATTAAATATTTATACATTTTGGGGAAATTTTTTATTTTTACGCTTGCTTCTCCTTAATGCAAATTTTTTTGCTTTTAAATTTGAGCGCGGGAAAAAGGGGGGAAATCTGTAATAGATTCTTTTTTACCTTCTTCTAAGTACTGTTTTTTACATTTTTACAATTTTCCACTATAAACTTTTTTAAATCACTTTTTCTACAAAAAAATTTTAAAATTCATTATCTGGTTTACATGTCTGACAAGTCTTATCTAACAAGGTATGTAAACAAAGTAGGTTTTCGAAAAATTTTTTTTGTTATAATACCCTTAACCAAAGGGTTTTTTTTTATTATAATTCTAACTGTACTTTTTCCCAATTAACCTTTTTTTCCCCCTATTTCTAAAAGGGTTTAAAAAACATTTGGCAACAGTTCTTATTAAAATTTTTTTCCCCAAAAATAAAAAAAAAAATTTTTATGCCCACCATTTTTAAAAGTTTTTTCTACTTGCGAGGGGTTTTGTTGGCTTTTAGTTAACATTTGGGGAAAAAGTATTGGTCGTTCATCGTTAACAGTTGGCCACCAATGCCATAAAAAGAACTATCTACTGTTAAAAAAAAACCCCCGGGTTTTGGAAAAAAATTTTGGGAGAAGGCCAAAATTTTTTTTATTTCCGTAAAAGAGTTCACAACCTTACCCCAAAAAAACAACATTTTTTTCAATAATTTAAAAAGGGGTTTTTAAAAGGGGGCTTTTTTTTATAAACTTATTATAAAAATTTGCCCCCAAAATGATTTAAGCTGAGTAACATTTTGTGGAACTGGACCTTTAAAATAGCCCTAATTTTGTCTTTCATGTATGTAGTCCATTTTTATCAAAAATACCCCAAATATGTAAAAAATTTTTAAAAAAATTCACATTTTTTTAAAAATTGTTAGAGATCTTTCCTCTAACTTTTTTAAAATTTTTGCACCCTGCTTACATGTTCTGAGCGTTACCCCCTTTATTAAAATGTCAAAAAAAAAAACAAGCTACCCCTTCGATACCCGCAAATTTTTTTCCATAATGCCTTGTGCAGGAGCATTAGCTACCCAAAAAGGTAACCTATTAAAAACAAAAACCCCCCTTATGAGTACAATATTTAAAAATTTTTTGCCCGGGGAAGGTTCAACTTGTTGATAAGCATTTGGGGGGTTATTTTAGTTAAACTCCATCCCCCTTTAACACTAAATAATTCATCTATTCTGGGTAAAATATTAATATGTAAGACTGGGGGGGGGGAATTTTAAAAAAACCAAATTTTTATACCCCCCCATTTTTTTCTACGGGGAAAAATTTGGGGGCCCCCCCTTCGCTGGGGGGAAATGGGGTCAAAATGTCTTCATCCAACAATCGCTTTAGTTTTTGTTCAACCTTCACGTAATGCAAATGGCAGGGTCGGTGCTTAAAAATTTTGGGGTTTGGCTTTTTTTTACTTCAAATTATACCCCCTTATAGCAACCTAAAACACAAGAAAAAAAAATTAGGAAATTTTTTTACAAGTGTCTTTTTTGACAATCAGTGTCACTTTTAAAAAAAATTATATTTAAATTATTTATAAAGCTGAAATAAATTAAAAAAACTCTGCCCCCTTTTCCCCCCTTTTTTTACCACATATAAATAATCAAATGTTTTACATTTTTTTTAAGTTATATTTACATTAATAAAAAATGGCTTTATGGTGGAACTTCAAATCCTTAAAGTTTTTTTAGCAATTTTAATTCAAAACCCCCAAAATATTTTTTAAAAAATTTTAAAATTAACAGACAAAGGGCCCCGGGGGCAAGTTCAAATAATATACTGTATTAAATCAAAACATTTAAAGATATGGGTGAATTGTTTTGTTTTTTTTTCAGAGGTTATTGCAGATTCTTTTAAACATTACCATTTCCCCTCAAAATCGTCAAATCGCTTTCGGGTTTTCCCCCTTTAAAAAAATTTTTTCTTTTCCCCAAAAATTTTTTTTTTTAAAAGCCCTTTTTGATGACATAAATTACAAGAAAATTTTGAAAAAACACTTTTCTTTTTGATGGTTTTTTCCCAGACTGGGCGGGTGGCATTTTAAGTTGACATTGACCTGGTTGACGTTGACATTCCTGACGTCGTCCCCCGTTGCCATGGGCGGTGGACGCCCTCTGCTGGCTTGGGGCTGGCTCCCTGCCGGTTGGCCTTGGGGTTTCCCCCCCGGGGGGCGGCGTTGCAGATTCTGACGCCCCCCCCGGGGTAAAAAAATTTTCCCTCAAATTTTTTTTATCCGGTTTTCAACGCTACGGCAATTTGAATGACCTTGTCGAATTCCCCGGTAATTTTTTTTTTCAAATAGCTTTCATTATGTGTTATTATTAATCCCATGATGAAAATTTTTTCCCCAGAACCACATTTAATTCATTTCCCCCAAAAAAACATCTTTAAGCTAGGGGGGGTTACTCTTGCTGCCCCCTGCTGAACGGTCTCGTCTCTATTTTTGCTGGCGTTATAAAACTTGTATCTTGCAGCAAATCACTTATTGTGGACTGAAAATGTCTATCACAAATTAGAATAATTTCCCATTTCTTTTTTTCTGGGTTTGGGAAGACAGAGACTTGGGTTAATCTATAGGCTTCTTCATCCAAGCGTTTAGGGGTATTCTCTTTTTTTTCTTTATCATCATTTTTTTTTGCTATAAAATATTGTTCTAGACGGGGGGTTAAAAAAATTCCCAAACGGAAACTTAAGGCAAATTCTCTTACGTTTCCAATCATCAGCAGACGCCATTTTTAACTTTTTTTGTTTTGTCCAAATGGTGTGTGATCGCCCGCGCTCCCCCAACATCTAGGGGGTTCCAGTTTTTAGTCCGTAAGAAACTGGTGCGCCATAACAACATTTCCCCACCCCGGTGGGGGGTTTTCACGCACACCCAGCTTGCTTTTTGGGGTGAAGCTCCTGTTTCACAGGATAAATTTTGTATTAATTTTCCCCTTTTTTTCCTTTTTAAATTGGGTGACTATCATAGTCACACCAGTTTTTATATAAACATGGCTTTTAAAAAAAAAAAACGTGGCAAATTTTGGCGCCCAACGTGGGGGGGCCAATTAAATTTTCCTTAAAAAAAAAATTTTTTTGGGACCAATTTAAAACGGTCAACTTTTGTGTGACTAAAAATAATATAA
>JAHBCN010001553.1:0-113983 GCA_019359885.1 Listronotus oregonensis
GGCTCTATTTTCGAATCCGATTGATCATTTAAATTATTTTTCGGTCCCTTTTTTTTTATGAACTTATTGACAAAAAGTTTAATAGTTAAAATGGATGGAATGGGTTTGGGGGGGGGAAATAAACTGAAAACATTTCAGATACTGCTCTTAAACTGTTTCTGGTAATGCCACTTACTTATGCATACTTTTTCGTCGATTGAAAAATTTCATATTTTTTCAAAACCGACTGTCACTGATTTATTGATATTTTTTTCCTTATTGGGGAAAATACTCGTATTCATTTTACTGGCGCCTGTTTGGTTTTACCTAAACCCGAAAATTTTGTAATTTTGCAATTACATTTAATTGAATAATTAAGATTCGCTTAATAAATTTTTTTTGGAACTTGGCACGAGGGCTTTTTATATTGGTCTTTTCAAAAATTTGTCTTACATTTTTTCTGTAAAATGTACAGGGGAGCCAATAATTGACCCCCTTAAAATTTACATGGGATTTCCTAGGTTCCGCTCGGCGACGCACCACCCGGTATAATATTTATTGGTTTCCCAAATGGCCTCTGTACGAAGACCTTCAGCCACAGTATATTTGCAATACATTTTTATGACTTTTTTTCTGATTAAATCCTTGGTACCTCCTATCTGAAAATGCATTTCAAAAACAACTATTTTCTAAAGAAAATAAGATAAAAATTCAAGCATATGTAATAAAAGCTGTATTAAAATTAATATATACAAAGATGTTTAACAACTTCGTATTTCCATTTATCAGTACATTCCTTTAGTTTTCTTTTAAAGTATATTTTAATATCGCCTAAACAAAACTTCATATTTTACAAATAGAAGATATTAGTGGTAACAGTCAATAACTAAATGTAAAGTGTTTGCTTAAAGGTCATTGACAATGATATATAGAGGTTGGACTTCCATTGTTTTGAGATATTTAAAAGCACAACGTTTTATCTGGTAAGTATTTCCAGCTGTCTTCAGGTGAAGAATACTAAATAATTTACATGAGTACCTACATTACTTACAGAACTAAGTCCGCCGAGGCATGGAGTCGATGGACGCGATCATGCGTTTAACGCATGAGATTACCTAGAGCCAAGGCTAAGATAACATTTGGTTAGAAAAGGTTTCCAAACATTTTAAATATCTAAGGACGATCAGCGGCACCAGACTTTTGCTTTTCTCCCCGTTGTGCATCTCCGGTGTTCTTTAATCCGTACTCACACTGGTCTTTTGGTTTCGCCTACGTCGGTTACCATATTAGCATGGCATTACATAAATACAGTTCTAATGTTCCTTAAGGCTTTCCAATTTGAACCCAGTGAATCCTTAAGAAACTACCTAACAAAAACTTACAAGGGTTTTGCTCTGGAGAGGCTCCGAACTTTCCACTTTGCTTGTTTCTTCATGCCTAGAGTGTCTACTGCCTGCAGAGGTTTTCCTACAACCAAATGTCCAAATATTTAGGTTTCGTGTTAATAAGCTACCTATTACCCACTTAAGACACCGTCGGTACATTAGGACTGAGACTCTAAGCCTTCGTGGACTGGCTCGTTCCACCACACTTCAGTCGGCGGAAATGAAAAAAGTCGAGCATCACAGACATACTGCTCTGGGTTTGTTTTTGTGACAATTCCCAGATAGCCATCGTGGACGGCAATTAGCCGAAAATCTACCTCCGTAAATTGTAGTCAAGTAAAAGTTGGGGGAAAATTTTCTTTCAATTTGAGAACAACTTGGCTACAAAAATTTACGGTGCAAGTTATTGTCGGTAAATTGTACGGAATTTGACAAGTGTTGCTGACAATTTCCATGCCATTTGCAGTGGTAGATTGTTAACAACTTGTAGGCAAACTTGACTCAGTAATGAATTGTCGTTAACTTAACGTCAAATTGTTAACAACTACTGATGGGTAAGTTTTTGTTCAGCAACACTGGCTATCGGGGTTAATAATAATAAACACCTTGACTGTTATCCAATGTTATTACTTATTCCCATTCATATACCTCCAAGAACTAAAGGACGACATCTTCTACACACTACATACTATTGAACAAACTATGGAATGCATTTTTTTCAAATAGACTCACGCGAAACTATATCAATGCATATAGCTTGGAAATTTTTAAGAGATGTGATCAAAAATAAATAATATAATTACTTTATATAGTAGAGAATCTACTATTTAGAGGTATAACTACGTAGATACTGTTTTAATAAATTAAAAAAAAAAGACAACCTAATAATCATCAAATAAAAAATGTTTACATTTAATACCTTAAATCGAGGGGTCTTTCACTAATAATGTTTTTACGCAAATTGTTTAAAAAAATACTGCGGGAGGTTACAAGACCCTGCAACGAACTGCGAGACACTGCAAAGCATTGCGAGCCTGCGACACATTGCAAGACCTTGCAGCATAAAGCACTGCGACGCCCTGCGAGACTCTGCGGGATATTACTGCGAAGTACTGCAAGACACTGCGCAGTGTCTAAAATAAATTTTGTACACATCTTGCAGACACTGAGAGATTCCTCGCCTTAAATGGTTTCTAAGTGTACCTTCCGATGGGAGAAACAATTAATTGGCCCATTCTTCCCGTAAGTAGTTTGATGCTTTTAAATTTTAAAGGTTTTTTTTCCCTAAGGGATCTTGGTGGAGCATCCAAATTAACTTTTGAAAGGAGTAGCTATGGGCCAATCAATGGAACCACATAAGGCCTTATAAAGAGTCATGAGGTCTTCATTCTGCCTTCTTACTTAATGATCGTCTATACTAGTGTCCTTTAAAAAAAAACATAGTATATGTGATCAGATTGTATACAACATTTAAATACAATATAACAAAGAAATTTCTTCCGAATATAGCTACAATCTTATCAGTGTCAGTGTAGATTCTGGAGAATAAAAATTAGGCGACAGCAGTACACTCAACAAGAGGTTGTACCAGTGACACATTCAGTGCTGATGTAATAGACTCACATTTACAAAACCTTAAGTGTTTTTTTCAACACACTCCAACATTCTAAGAGACCTCCCAGCTTTTGGTGTTTTATAAAAGTTTTAAAAATGTTTCCGACACAAATTTTATAAAACATTATTTCTCTCGGAAACATTTTTATAATGTTTTTGCACCACTTATAAATGCAAAATTGGCACCATTTTATAAAATACTTCAGTCGCCATAAATATTTTGTAACGGTCATTGAAATAATTAAAAAATAGTTATATAAACATTTCGGTTAACCCTAAGAATATTTAGAAATGGCATTATAGAACTGTTTTATTAAAGCTTCTTTTAATAGGACTAAATAACTATTTTCTAAGAATTTTTATGGCATACTTTTTAAGAAAAACATGCCGAACGGTAACACAATAATAAAATAAATGGGTTTTTTAAATATATTTTTAAAGTCGCCACAAATATCTTTGAATCAAAACGAAATGCTCAGTTATGACAAGGAAAAAACATATGCAAAAATACACAGAAGGAGCCATACTTATTGGATTAAATAATAATTAATATGGATCTTCGTTTACACGCATCTCCCGTGGGGACTAAAATTTTTAGTGCGAAGGAAATTTTACTGAGAATTATATATCATGTTTTTAACAAATTTTATTTATTGATTTAATTCCCAACCAACTATACAGTTTATTACAGGGAATATAACATTAAAAAATATATATAATATGGGATTAAATCAACTTTTTGAATTGAAGTCATTTTGGAAACATACTTATGTCAAATTATTTGAATTATAATAAATTTTTAAGTTAGCATGTTTTTAACTGTCATTTACAACAAAAATATGATAATTGTTGTAACTTTACATGTCTGTATTAGAGTTACGAACTAGTGCATGGACATTCAAAATGGCTGCCTACTATAAAAACTTTTGTGTTAGTAGCAAGTATTTTACGATAATTAAATTATAAGGCACTTTATAAAATTTAAAACAATAGATTCTTTGAGTAAAAGTCTTAGGCAGGTCAGTGCATAGACAAAATTTTCTTGTGTCACGGGCATTCTTAAAGCAAATGTACCTAATTACATTTATCTCCAACTTTTGTCATGACGATCATCTGATTATTTTTAAAGCGTCTTAGGATCTTGTGGAATAATGTTAGGGATCCTTTTGTTAACATTCCGAAATAGAGCTCTTAGTGCGGAATGTGAAAATTAAAAAAAAGTGCCTATGATCTGAGATTTTTTTAAATTTATTGTTTTTGTGCCGTTCTTATTTTCCCTTGTCTGCTGTGTTTTAGTGCTAATACCACTCTGTTTATTAGATACTAACCATCATATTTTTTTTTATTGTCCTATATCCGACATTTTAAATTTCTGCTTTTGCACTATCAATCGCTATAAATATTTTTATAAAATAAAGCCCAGGTATAAATATAAGGAAATATAACCACACATTTAATGCAAGAAATATATTATAACAAATGTGTTTTATTGCGTAGGTAGCCGCAATAATTATATTTAAAGAAAAATAATTTAATTATGTAATCATTTTGTTCCTGTTTCCAATCTATAGCAGACTGCATCTCTATATAATAATTATATAGCAAGCTCTGAAGCAACAATTTACTCCAAAAAACGATATAGTCCTAAATACTACTTTAGAAAAAGTATTTTATAAGATGACCAACTAATACAATAAAATAATTTTTATAAGTTTTTATAACGGTATTAGTATGCTTCAAAAGACTCTTACAAAGGCGTTATAAAACAATTCAGTTTTGTAGACAAAGTTGTTTTATAGCTTAGTCATGAAAGTATATTTATAATTATTTTAAAACTGCTTTTATTAGATATGTTTTAATATTGTAGCAGAAACGTTTTAATGATTAAATAATAAAACATTTCAGTTGCAGACAACCATATAGTGTTATCCACAACCGTTATATAATTAATTAACATCTTGGAAGCATTAATAAAACAATAATAAAACAAAAAAGTTGTAGAAAATTAAAATTATAAAATACATTTGCTAGTAAAGATGAATTTACAGTCAAATAAAACTTTTAAAATCACTAAGAATACCAAATCTTACTTTGGCAAATCTATAAAAATATTAGGTTTCTTGCACCGCTAAGAAAGACTTGTTGTTAAACATAATACAGTACACCCTCTTTAATCCGAACACATGCTAATTGCCTCAATGATAGTCCGGACGCACTTTGATAATCCAGACGCACTTGGGGATTTTTGAGTTGAAATCTATCAGATGGCGCTAGCGATCGAAAGCCGCAAATTTCTGTTAACTCCTAAACTATAACATGTTATACATTGTTGAAATCAGAATAAAAAGCACTATTTGGCTGCGAAAAAATCCAATATGGCGCCCATATGAAAAAGTAAAGTTGATGATGATTCTAAAAGCCCGAAACGTAGAAAATAAAAATTGACTACTCAGTCATATTCTACAAAAAAAATTGCTTTGAAGAAGTTTTTACAGATTTGAAAAATTTTCACTTATAAAAAAATATGGCCGATTTTCGAAAATGCATGTTTCAGGTTTTTTCAAAAATTCTCCAAAACCTGAATAGATAAAACCATGTAGTAAACGGGATTAGCTTACCAACAAAATTGTCCAAAACTTTCCCCATTAAACCGATATTCTATCTATGGTGGTTTCCAAGATCCTCATACATTCCCCACCAATTTGGGACACACTGTATAATGCACTCATGCACTTTTAGCCTAATCTGCAGTAATCCAGACATTTCAGTAATTCGGACACACCCCTTGGATTTAATTGTTCAGATTAAATAGGTTGTATTGTATGTTTATATTTTTATGTATTTAGTTGCAGTTTATTATTGATACCTACACCAATCATAAAATTGACCCAAACCCTGTTGTAAGTTTAACTAGACAATAAATACTGGCTTAAAAAATGTAGATAATATTTAAAATAAAGACAATTATAATAAAGTACAAATTATATTTAAAAAACAACAAATTACTTTTACAATTTAAAAACTCCTGTATACCATAAAAAAGTCTTGGTAATTGTGTAGAATCGCGGCTCCACTTTTTTGGGATGTAAAATCAACATGATGAATTTTTTTTGAGTTTGTCAAATATTTTTATTCTTAAATTTCATTAAAAAAAAGAATAATTAAAAAAGAATTAAAAATGTCAATTTTTCGATTAACAACCAATTTTTGAAAAGAAAGATTGAAAAATCCAAAGTTTGATATTTTGTTTTTTTTTTAATTATTTGTCTTTACACGTAGAATATGAAACCAATCACTAGAAACTGCTAAAGTTATATGGATGCATTTTATTGACAAAAAATTTAAAAAATATCCATTTTGTTAATTTTCAAATTAAAAATTAACACAAAAAAAAATTTTTTTTGGATTTTTGTTAAAAGGTTCGGATATCAGCCGTAAAATAGAACAAAATAAAAAAAACCTGCAATATCTCCATTTTTCGATTTTTTATGGCCAAAAATAGGTGGAGCCCCACTAATGCACAATAACCAAAGTCTTTTAAACAGCACTAGTTTAATATTTTCCTAATTTCATCGGTAACTATCTTATTTACTTGTGGTAGGAATAAATATGCAATAAGATAGATATTAAGAACATAAAACATTTTTATGATACAACTATTCTTATAAATTAGTATGATTTATTGAACACTCGATCAAAACTGTAGTATCTTGAAAAATTCACAAAATCATTTTTTAAAGAAAAACCCTAAGCTCCATCAATGTACAAATCCATAGCCTTGAGACTTGCAAATCCAGTCGTTACGCCATTATCAATAAACAAATATATAGGCGTGCTCCTATTTTAGAGCTTATCTTATTTTTCCTTTCCTGTAAAATTTTTTTCTAATTAAGTCTTACTACAGTTTTGATCGGGATGTGCGATATGAGTGTTTCCATAATTCTGAAAAAAAATTGTGTTGGGAGAGATAAGTTAAAGAATAGCCATAGTGGTCCAGAAGAGTCGATTGCTGATATATCTCAAAAATATCAGCAATCTGTATATGCATGTATTAGAACAGGTAGATATATTCCCTGATTCACAAGAAAATATATCATGAGTAATGTAAGTTTAACATTTTTACTTACCATTAAGTTGACCGACATGGATGGATGAGCAAATCGCATCTTTGCTTGAATTCAGGCAACTTCGCATATATTTAACAACTTCAGCACGTAGACTCTCCATTGTTGGAAATCTGCCAAAGAAAACAATTCTATTTCATATGCACACTAAATGTTAAAAATCAAATCCATCCTTATAGTATTTACTTACCATTAAAATGAAAATAGAAAGAGGTACCGTTGGTACAAACAAATTTTTATTCAATTATTTTTAAATATATTATTTAAAATATTTTTACTTCCGTCTACGGATCACGTACGATAAAAAGGTTTTTTTAATAAAAATCCAAAATCAAGGATTTTCTTTAGAAAGCATGGTATTGTAAGACTTATTTATTGGAATTCATTTTGATTTTTTTTTTAAAGGGACAACGGAATGCGAAATCGGGTAAAAATTTAAAGGCGCGTCCACACCCTAGCGCACCTAGCCTGAGTACATAAGAATATCATTATTCACGTGCAGACATGAGAACAATGTAGTTCGCCTCAAGAAAAAAATAGTGCTTTTTTTTACTGAACTTTTTTTTGTGCACCAAGTTAAATTCTGGTAGCCTTTACAGATTTCGAAAGATTTATTTATCCTATTTAGAAGGTAAAAGGAAAAAAAAATTGGTTCAAAAAACTTTTAGAGCTGCTCCCCAGATTAGTAACTATTAATTCTAAGACCAATATCAGCACGCGGAGCGAGAGAACATGATTATACTTGGATTCTTCTTTCTCTCTCGCACGCTTGTAAGCACCGCTGAGCGACAAGGCTGCTTCTACAGGTACATGCTCGAAGGTACTATTCCATTTCTATTTTTAAGTTCTGTTTATTACTTCAGAAATAGTTTATATTCCTGTTTGTTATTCATGGCCGGTTGCAACAACAATTTTAAGGAACCCTTAGCGTTAAGTATCCCTTAATTTGCCAATGCAGCCAATTGCATTGCTTGTTTAGCCATTTTAAGGATAACCTTGTGCTAAGGGTTCCTTAAAAATTTTGGTGCAACCGGTCATCAGAAATATTTTAGACTATTTTACACTTTTTGTACAAGCATGTCTTAAAATACACCTTAGATAAAAGTGCTTACGTAAAAAAGTTTAAAATAGTGCATACTCTTTCTGAATATTAAACAGATCTTATACTATTTTACATGTTTTGTACACACCTAGTTCTAAAATATAAAATAAAAGCGCTTACGTAAAAAATGTTTAAAATAGTGTAAACTCTTCCTGAATAACAAGCAGAGCTTATGTGATTCAAAAATACTTAAATTCAACAAATATTTATTTACTTCCATATACTTATAATAATAAAAGTCCATTGTTTTTAAATTAAGAAAACAAAAGTTCATAAATGATTTTTAAATTTTGATGTGACGGAAGTTTAATAGAGATGCTTACTCTTCCACATAGCCAGTCGCAGACACCACCATATGTCAATCGAGTTTGGGGGTGAGTTCGATAACCTAGTGTATGTGAAAATTACCGAATCTGTTATTCAATAACCTTCCATAGCCATCGGGTTTTCTGAATATACCTTAGCATTAAGCAAAGGTAACCAAGTATTATTTAAATTAACATACCCAGATACCCATCGTGGATGGCAGTTGGTCGGGAATTTACCTCCGGCAAATTGTAGTCAAGTTGTCGGAAAAGTTGTCAAATAAAAGTTGTAGGAAAATGGGCAGTAAATTTCTTACAACTTGAGGACAACTTGGCTACAAAAAGTTACAGAGCAAGTTATTGTTGCTGACAATTTTCATGCCATTTCCGGTAGTAGATTGTCAACACTTTTTGGGCAAACTTGAATCAGTAACGAATTGTAGTTAACTTAACGTCAAATTGGTAACAACTACTGATGGGTAACTTTTTGTTTAGTAAGACTGGCTATTTAGGCTGAAACATTCTAAAAAAGAGATTGGATTTCCCTAGATGCAGCTTGCGTTCCGCGTGCTGATTGGTCGGGAAAGAGGGATATATAACCCGTCAACCGGGGTATATACCCAGCAGAGCTGGGTATATACCCCTCCCCTGGACCAATCAGCAAATGATAGGCACATTCTTCTTTTCCGCACGCTTCCTCGCACGGCCAAGCGGCAAGGCCGCCTCTAGGTAGATGTACACTCGTAGGTCCAATAACAATGAATTTCAGTGCGCACTTTTTGGAATATACCTACTAGAGGCAGCCAGGACAAACAAGCATGCGAAAGAAAAAGGTTGTACTCTTATTTTTATTGTTTCTCACACGCTTATTCGCACAAGCCAGCAACAAGGTTGCCTCTAGAAGATATATGCTCGAAGGTGCACAATATAAAATAATTTGTATGAATTGTGATAGGTTTTCGAATTCACCCCAATTCAGCCATCTTACATCAATACAATTTAGTGTTGTGGTTTTTAGCTGGGGCTGGGGGAAAATAATTGTTTAATTTATAATAAACAAACTTAAAAACGCCTAAATTATGGTAGAAAAGCAAATTCGGTCATGTTTAGAACGTAAGTTACGTTTTAAAGCTAATACACGGTCCAATTAGTCAACTTAAGGCAGTCTATAACTTTGTTTTGTTTATTTTTAAACATAACTGAAAAAACTAATTTTGAAAGTGAGACTACCTATTTACTCCTTTTACAGTGTTTAAGCTTCTGATCATATTCTGCAAGTTTTATACTGATGATCAATCAAACGTATCTTTCTAATATACGCCTACATTTAAGATCACCTTCCTACTTAAATAAGTGGGATTAGGTTAGGTGTATAATCAAATGAGATTTTTATTGGTATGGTAATAACATTAATATTATACGTAATTTTCCAGCTCACCATTAAAAAGAAAAAGGCAAGCTTTATTAAGCATGGAAGCCTTTGATAATGTTTTGTTAAATGCTTCTGAATTTATTAAAGGTAAGTCCATCAATACTGAATCTTTTACCTGCTCTAATATTTATAAGTAATCTCTTATTAATAAATTTATAATATCCTAGTCATAGTTGATGTTATGACCATAAAAAGATAGATACTAATTGATGAATAATTTAAAAAATGTTAAAAGTAATATTTATAAACAACATCCCTGTAAAGAATAACTACAAAATAACTTTTGTAAGAGGTCCCTTTAATGTCATTTTATTTGTTTTTAGTAACAGTGTTGTAAATAATTAATACTCTATTAGGGCAACCTAGCAAATGTACTGTTAAAGTAATCATCTTACAGGATAATACATATTTAATAAATATTTCTTTAGTAACAGTGTGTATTGTTTTAAGGGGTCTATTAATTTTATACACCTATTCTCCTATGAAGGCAATTCATATCCTTGATAGTATTTGCAATGATAACAACTTGTTACAGAAAGATTACCCTATATTTTTTGAGTGTTATCTACTTTTTTAAAAATATTATCAGGATTTCTTTAAATATTAGTATGTATTCTCCAAGAATTACCCTCAGTATCATTACCTATTATTATATTTTTCCTAATTCATCAGCTGTTCCTTGGTTGAGTGATGTGTATTACTGACAATGTAACCTATTTGCATAATGGTCAATGTTTCTACCATTTCGGAGTTCATCCTTAGGTTCTGTGGCAAGCAGGTATAAGAACCTTAAGTTATGAAATTAAATTAGCTTAATATAAAAAAATCAGCAAACACCCCCGCATAAACCTCACTTTTGTTCTGAACACCCAGTGTTGCCAGGTCAACCTCGACAAAACTAAAACATGAGTACATTTTTAAAAATAATTATACTATGTCAATTTTTATCTTGTACTGTTTTGCTCTTGATAAATAATGAGGGTTATGGTGAATAAAAAAACATATTTATAATAATTTTGCTGTTGTAAATAAAACACTAATTTCCTAACAATACAGATATTTCCAGTTAAAGCAAAATATTGTGTAACTTTATAATAGTTATGTTAAAATTTTTTGTCTCCTAATAAGTAACATATTTGTTCTTTTAGGCCGTCTATTTTTTGTATCCCTAAATACAAATATAAAGCCAAAATCCACTCTGTCAGTACACTATTTTTCAATAGACAATGAGCTTAGCTATGACAGTTTCTACTTGGATTTTGGGCCTCTTAACTTGGCTATGCTTTTCCATTATTGTGTAAAATTGAGGCGAAAACTAAACAACCCTTCCTTTGCAAACAAGAAAATTGTCCATTGTACTGGCTCAGATGTACATAAGAGAGTTAATGCAGCTTTTTTGATTGGAGCATATTCTGTAAGTGTCATTTTGTCAAGTTGTTAAAAAGTATATGCTTTTTATTTTAAACAAATTTTTTTATGTGAGATGTTAATTAAATGTTTACAAATGTTGAGGGGTGATACCTTGTTTTTTATTAAGATTCAAAGTTTCCATAAGCATATGTCCTAAATAAACTCGTTTTCAGAAGACAGGTATAAATAAAATACAGTTGTCAAGAAGTTGTCATATAAGTAGTCCATAAACAGTGACATACCATACTTTTTTTAAGGTGTTCTGATGTATTTAAAATATATATAAAAGAAAATAGAAATTTATTAACATATATTAAAATGTGCGTGGCGGAAGGCTTATATTTACATGCGTAGCATTATTTGGATGCCACTGGTAAAAATTATCAGGGAACAAATATTAGATGCAGGTTAATTTCAATATCTCCTTATATGATATTCTTAGACACGTTTTCTTTTTTAAATTTAAAGACCCTATAATCTTAATTGTAAAGCTTATTAGGACATGTATTTATAATAGCTTTTTCTTTTAAAATTAAACACAAAGTACCTACTAAATTTCAGGGTTTAAGGATATATATCAATGGATATATATTATGATATATATCTGATATATATCAAATGATTTTTTATGATGTATATATCAACACAAAAATGGTTTAAAAAATTTATATTATTAAGTAATTTTTGGCGTTTGTTACTGTATTTCTACTTTCCAAATGTAGATGGCGTTGGAGTAGTGTTAAAACCTCAGACGAAAGAAAGAAAAGACTTAATATTTCATTCATAAGTGACACTTTGTTTTGACCCAGACATTATCAATAAAATCATATAAGGGGAAAAAGGATAGAAGATAAATTAGGACTGATCAAGGCAACATTGTACGGAGCCTTGCAGTTTCGACCAGTGGCGTATGGTTTATGTTAGAAGTTTCGATTAGATATAAATTTATTAAAAATATTAATTTTTAAATCGTTCTAATTATGGTGATCCTTTTAATTTTAGTTTATTAAAAAATATTGATTAGCAACATAAATAGTTATAAAATATTTTATTCTAAAAAAAACATAAAATATTTTTGGTATATTGGTTATTTAAAAAAATTACTTTTCTCCTATAAATTTAGAATAATATGGACCACAAATTAAAAAAAAAAAGACTAAAACTGGGGATACTTTTTATTATATACGGTACACAAAAAATAACATAAAATATTAGATATAAGGCAAAATAAAAATTATCTACTTATTCCTAAGATAATATACAGTGTCAACCATAAAGTCTGCATCAAATGGGAAAATTTTTCCCCAATTAATTCGGGTAATTTTTTTGCCAAAAGTTTTGTTTGAAAAATAATGCCAAATAATGTATACAGGGTGCCACAGATTCGAGTGCATGCATGGGGATCTCGAATACCGTAAGAGATATGAAGTCGGTTAAATTATGGCAAAGTTGTGTATTTACGTAACTAACCATATCCACTTTAGGAAAGTTGCATAATTCCGAGTACTTTTGGAGATATTCGAAAAAACTGAAATTTGCCGATTTCGTCTTTATATTTTCTGACGTTATTTAAAGAGATATGGAAAAGCAAAAGATACTTTCTCGTGGTCTTTTTAAGTTTCTACAAAACAGCGTTAAGAGATTTTCCCAGACGTTTCGTTTTCGAAATCATCATCAACTTTATTTTTTAAATAGGACTGTTTTTATTTCATTTTTTGAACCCCTTATTATTCCAATAACAAAATGTATAACACTTAATATTTTTTTAAAAAATATGAAACGCCCCTATAAGAAATGTTGTTGCCTCTTGTCTAACTCATTGTCTCTTATGAAAAATATGTTTATTTAACAGAAAAATATTAAGTGTTATACATCATTGTAATTGGGATTATAACTGCTTCAAAAAAAATGCAATGAACAATTGAATGCCGTATTTAAAAAAATAAAGTTGATGATGCTTTAACGAAAACAAACGTCGTACCAAAATCTCTCAACGCTGTTTTTTAGAGTGCCATGAAAAAATTTTCTTTTATTTTTCCATATCTCTTTAAATAACGTCAGAAAAAATAAAAACGAAATCGACAAATTTCGTTTTTTTCCGGATATCTCCGGAAGTACTCGGAATTTTACACCGAAATGCGCAACTTTTCAATAATTTAACCGACTTTGTATCTCTTCCGGTTTCCAAGATCCCCATGCATGTACTTGAATCTGTGGCACCTGTATAAGGATGATCACGTTGACTTTTTTAGCTGTCAAATTTGTTTTTTTTTCAGAAAATCGCAAAATGAAGCATTATATTTCAAAATTTCGAAAAATTGTATTGGCATGTTGCAAAATATATTTTGGGGACAGCTAAATTGATTGCAGCGCTCGCTGTGGTCAAATTTTTCGATAAATCATACACCCAATTATCCATGGATATGTCTTCATCCCTAAAAGTTAATTAAATTTAAAAAATAAATACGTGAAAACCTTTAGAAAACTTTTGCTGATTTTGTAAGACCATATTAATTACATACCCTTTCACTTTCCTAGGGGGAGTCTCAAGTAGAGTGGAGTCAGAGCTAAAAAATACAGTTATATTAATTAAGTTAAAAAATGAATAGGTCAAAAAGATGTACTTGTTTTAAACATAAAAGCTCAAACGTTATTAGATAGACCTACACCAAAGAAATGATGTGTTTTTTAAATCAAGAACCAAAGTTTACGAAGATTCGTAAATATACAAAAAAACGTTAACAATAATTTAGAATGTATTAGTCATAATAATTACCTTCCATCAACAGATTGATTGTCAAATATATGATGTAAAATTTTGGGATGGCTCCAGGCCTTAAATATTTGCTCTTGTTTGCCTTAATCAAAATCTCCTGTGGATCAAAATGGTCTGAGCATAGCACAGGGTGCTTTGGTAAATGTTGGCCCTTTTCAATTCCCACAAGAGAAAACCAAATGTTTCTTGTTATTGTATCTGAGGGAAACCTAAAATATTAGAAGATCCTTTTGTATAAATGTATAATTTTTCCAACAATATTATAAACCTACTCACAAACTAATAAATTCGATAATATTCTAATAAAAATAATAAAACAAATACAATGCATAAAAAAATCCTTTTTTCCTTCGGGCTATTGTAAATCTACGCCACTGACCTTGGTAAAAACATCGCCTAGCAAACAGAACCTAACTTACCTATGAAAAGACACATCTTCGTGTAAATAGTCCAATTTTTTACACAAAACACATTCACGCACCATTTTAGAGTTTTTAATATAAGTTTGTAAATAGTTTTAGCAGATAGTTTTAATAAAAACACCACAAAAACTTTAAAAAAATCCAGGCAACGTCGCACAACACCTAATCAGGTTCATTCCATTTATCAACGGACCGGTTGTAAAATTACTACGTGCGTTGAAGCGGCATTGCCATATTCCGCCTGCGAAATTCCTTTGCGGGCGAAATGTAGCAATGCGAAACGTATTTAACCAAATAAAAATAAATAAAAAATGGTTTATGTAGCAAAATTATCTTTAAATTATTTATTTTTTAAAGCCAAATCTAGTAATCTATTTATTTTTATGCCCATTTTTTATTATAAATATAGAACTTAAAGGCAATTTCATTTAGAAATGTTTAAATTCACTTCAAGCTGGCAACAGATTTTATCGACTTTAGTTACGCGTTACGTCCTTTTCCAATGTCTGACCCTAAGTTCGTGTTTATCGTGGGGGATTTGGTTAAAACATACTCCCTAATAATAAGTTCTAATCCATAAATGGCAACACTTCTGCCCGCATTAATGGCGTCAGTCGTGTCAGAATAATTTTGTTAGGAAAGAGTAAGTTTTTTTCCCATTATTTTTGACAAAGAAAGTAATTGACAAAGTGCAGAAACGATTTTACTTCATTATTAAATGTTTAAGAAGCATTAAAAACTTCTGTAAATATAGAAGAACATACAAAATGAATATATATCAAACATTTGATATATATCGGATATGTATCATAAACATCCAATATTTTGATATTTATAATAAATATCGGATATTTTCGAACCCTGCTAAATTTACTATACAGGATGCTACCATTTAAGGGTAAGTATGGAAATCTCGAAAACCATACTTACTTTCAGTGTCCAAACCGCTTAGCTACTTAAATACCTTACTGCAGCAATATTTCTAGATATTAACAAAGTTTTCGATAGGGTGTTGCACAAGGGTCTTCTTTATAAGTTACACCAACTTAAATGCTCTCCTAAACTGATTTTTTATCATAAAAGAGTTTTTGGAAAGGTGACACATACGAATAAGAATTAATAACTCCTTTTCAAACAGCTTTACACCGGAACAAGGACTCCCCCAAGGATCACCATTATCGCCAATAATGTATAATGCTGCTGCCGATGATAACGCACTGATAGCCCATGCTAATTCCTTAAAATGTACTATAAATAATCTGCAAAATTTAATGAACAGAACACTAACATGGTTTTACCAATTGGAGATTACATCCCAACCCTACAAAATCGCAGTTTATTATCTTTCACCACAATATTAAAGACAATTCCCCTACAATTAAGGTAGCCAATCTGGAAATTAGGCCAAAAGCGTCAGTGAAATACCTAGGAATAATAATAGATAATAAATTTAACTTTAACCAGCACACATCTACTACCAAAAAGAAGACAATAGCCAGGGCCAAACATTTCTGAACTTTAACATACAAGGACATAAGCAAAACAACTGCCAGTCGAATATACAAATCCATATGCAGACTTTTCCTTGAATATGGTCATACTGTGTTTATTAATCTAAGAAAAACAGCGTTAAAGAATCTTGAAGCTGAAACTACATCCCTTCACATAATAAAAAAAGCACGACATCCCAGGATTTCCTTACATAATTCATTAAACCAGCTGCTGTACCGGATGTCCAAATAAGAAAGGAACGCCGGCTGTATCTCAAAAAATGTTTATCGCACAGCGTTGGGGAAAAAATATTTTTAGTAAAAGTGGTCAAGAAAAATAGCTGGAAATTATTTTCAAGTTTCTGAAATGGCCGCTAGGTGGCGTAACTGCAATCTTGAATCTAAAAAAGTGATGTTTCTGTGAATTTTGCTGTATTAACCTAACAAAAAAATACCCTGATTTTTAAAGTCAAGGATAATTTGAACCTTTTTTGTTTGAAAATTTTTGCTGTATCTCTTAAAACAAAGTGGTGGGGGGTATTTAAAGGTTTCCGTAAAAAACACTCTGTATCTTCAAAACGGCTAAGCCGATTTTAACAAGCTTAGGCTAGTTGACAAGAGCTTTTCTTGGGCTATAAATGTTATAACATTTGAAGTTTTGTTAGTTTCACATATCGCCTCTAGAGGGCTTTTTTCGATATTCGGAGAGAAATGGTTAATTTTCTCAAAAAAATTAAATGCATTGGTATATTTTTTTTCATGAAAAAGTAGCTAAATAATGCCTAAACAAGCTCGCGAAAACCGTATCTCGATATCTTGTTCCTCACCTAAAATTTAGGCCAAAGAAAATTTTTTATGCCAATATCACAAAACTATAAAACCTACAAGAAATTTTATAGGACATTAATTATGTCTTTTTAGGAAACCTTTAATTAAGGTTATATAATCTTTTTGTCTAAATGCAATACTTTACGAGTTATAAGAAAAAATCCAATTCCAGAGGTATACCTTAAAAAAATCCTGAAAATTCGATTTATTGATTATAATTCGTAAAGTGTTGCATTTAGGCAAAAACATTATATAACCTAAATTAAAGGTTTTGTAAAAATACATAAATTATGTCATATAAAATTTTTTGTAGGTTTTATAGTTTTTAAGATATTGACGTATAAAACTTTCTTTGGCCTAAATTTTAGATAATTAACAAGATATCGAGATAAGGTTTTGCGAGCTTGTTTAAGCATCATTTAGCAACTTTTTTATTAAAAAAATCATACCAATGCATTTAATTTTTTTGATAAAATTAACCATTTCTGTCGGAATTTCGAAAAAAGCCCTCTAGCGGCGACATGTGAAACTAACAAAACTTCAAATATTACAAAATTTATAGGCCAAGAAAAGCTCTTGTCAACTAGCTTAAGTCTGTTAAAATCGGCACTTTATTTTTAGAGATACAGCAAAAATTGTCCAATAAAAAAGGTTCAAATTATCCTCGACTTATCAGGTATTTTTTTGTTAGGTTAATATAGCAAAATTCACAGAAACATCACTTTTTTAGATTCAAGATTGCAGTGACGCCCCCTAGCGGCCATTTCAGAAACTTAAAAATAATTTCCAGCTTTTCTCTTGACCACTTTAACTAAAAATATTTTTCCCCAACGATGTGCGACAAACATTTTCCGAGATACAGCCGGCGTCCTTTCTTATTTGGACACCCGGTACAATATTACCCATATCCAACCAATTTCCAACAGACCAATACAATTATCAAAGAAATGCGCTTCGAAGCGGCACAACATGGACCTCTTACAGCCATTATATATCCTAAGAACTGACTACCAGCAAAGGAATCCACCATTAATATTTCCAACTGTTACAATTATAGAACATTTACAAGAAATAAACAATCAGTGACTCATGATGTGATTTTTTTTTTAAATTTAAATACTAGTTGACTAAATAGTATTGTTATTTATATAAAATACTGGGCAGCAGGACCTAGGTCAATAGCCCATTGGCCTAGTATAGTATAGATTATTGTATTATGTCAATAAATGTCTTAATAAATAAATAAAAAACTAATATTAAACCCATTCACCCACAAATTTAAGAATTCGGATTGGATTCTTATCAAGTCCGGCAGAGATCTGATTTGGGAGGTTCATAATTTTTCTGAAAGTCCCCGGTACATCGACAGATCCAAGAAACAATGTTGGAAAACTACCCAAGTGTTCCGTGGTGTGTTAATACGAGCTGTCATTGGTAAATTAAATTGTTTGCTAAACAGTTCTGCGATAATTTGGGGGGTCCTCTATCAGCTCATCAGTTTCCAAATGTAGTAGTTAATATATATAAAAATTTTGGCATCTAGGTAATACTGTTATCTAAGGGATATAATTTACCACAATAATGCATAATATATTTATATATTATATTACCATACAATAACACTATACAAGGTATATTTTTACGAATGAAAACGGTCGATTATTTTGTTAATTATATGTTTATAAAAAAAAGCGTTTATGATAGAAGTAGGATATTTTTAAAAATCGATGGTACCATGATAATCCTAAATATACCGGGTTCCCACAAGGTTACTTTCCCGCTGCTAGTTTTAATTTTTTTTTATCGATACTAACAAAACTTTCTTAGGTTTGTTATTCTAACAAAACGTATATATAACAAACTTTCTTGACTTCCGGTTTCACCAAAAATGACTTGAAATTTTGATTTTTAAATGGGACACCCTGTAAATGTTTTGTTTTTCGGATTCTACAGGTCAGTTTGCGTCCAAATCCAGCATGTCTAAATTATATTTTTAAATTAAATTTTAATTTTTCATGTCATGATCATCCTAAAATTACTCCAAATACTTAACTTATTTTCAGAAAAATATTAACTAAATTTTATCTTTTTAAACTTTTTTGATAGATTTGGAGCCCTCTTTATTATTTTAGTATAGTATCCATTTCATCAGATTACTAAATACAGTATTTCAAAGCGAATCCATTGATATAAAACACTGACACTTTTTCTTAAACTTTTTTTTTATGTTGGTAAACAATCTTTTTTGTACTAAGTCGGATATACCACGTAGATTGCAATAAATAGTAATTGCCATAAAAAAAGCAGCTAGATAGGGTAAGTTGCCGTGGAAACAATTCTTTCGTGCTTTTAAAAGTTTAACAGATGAAAAAGTCGGTTTGTGTTTATTAACGTATTTTGTAAGATTTTAAAACAATTTTAAGTTAAATTCAGTATTAACAACAGAAAAATTATTCTTTCGGACGAAAAATGATCTATGGAATCCAAAAAACAAAAAAATATACAGGGTGGCCAATTTAAAAATCAAAATTTTCAGTCATTTCCGATGAGATTGAATGTCGTGAAAGCTTGTCAAATATGCATAAAAATAACGTTTTATAAGAATAACACCTAATCACCTAAGCATATTGTTGGAGCTAGATGTGGTAGAAATACCTCTCCTGGTTCAATATGTTAAGGAGCAAAAATATAACCTGCAGAAGTGTAACATAGATGTAGTAAACTGTAGAATGATGGAATTTATACAGGAGCAAGCAGAAATGTCGGAGCTGTACATGAAGAAATTTAACAAAAAGCTGACAGAACTAGTCAAGCAGAACTCACCAAAGTGGAGGAACACGTTTTATAATTACGAGCTTCCACCGTTTATTCGAAAACCTATATAAAAGAGCTCTAGATGATAATGCTGATGAACAAAAGATGATGATGGATGAATGGTTTGAACAATTCATTCATACAGAACTAACCTCAACACAACATAATACAGAATGAAGATGACAATATGACAAAGTTCTTTCCTCTGTCCAGAACACATCACCAGGGATCATTAATATCACAAACATTATATGGCAGCTCAAAGCTGAAATCCATGCAAAAATCAAAGAAATGTATATGTGTCTAAGCAACAGTGAATTTCCGGAAGCGTGGAAAAAGAGAATAGTTATTAAAATACCTAAACCACAGCTCGATTAATCTAGAGCAGAAAATTATAGAGGCATTACACTTTCACCTGTGTTAGGAAAGAACTTTGAAAAGATCATTCCTAACAGAGTAACAAAAGAAATTGGACAGAACATACTCCCTCATCAATTTGGATTTACATTCGATCACTCCGCTATCCAGCCACTCACCATTTTGACATCAAATATCCAAGCTGTAAACATGATGGGGCTAAGCAGTGCTGCCGTCTTTTTGGATGTAAAAAAAGACGTTTGATAGTGTATGGCACAAAGGTATTCTTTTGAAACTCCATGATCTGGAATGTCCAACCTATTTAATATTTCGCATGCCACATATGAATGAAACGTCGAATTTGAAAGTAAATCATACCATCTTTTGCATTTTGAAAAAATGCTTAAAAAATTCGCTTTTAGCTATAGCTGGAAATAACTTTAAAAAAATTATAAAATTTAAAATTTTGTTTTTTGCATTATATCGAAATAATTCGGAGTATTTCCAATTATAAAATGCTTTGTGTTGGGCTTCAAATTATATAACTTTGTCTCCTTTTAACCATCTTTGTATATCTTAACAGTTTCCGAGGTTTTAGGCTTACCCATAAATTTGTAGCTCTCTTTAGATCAAATTTCTGAAATATTATATATTTTGTTAGATACACCCTTTTTTAAATAGGATCCAACTTTTAACAGTTATGTCATTTGTTTTTTTTTTATTTTATGTATTGAAAAATTAACTTTTTTATTTGTTTTTAGATAATATATTTAGATTTCGATCCAGAGAAAGCTTTTGAAGTTCTCAATCATGATTCCACTAGGGACTACCTAGAGTTCCGTGATGCCTCAATAGGGGAACCCTATACTCTTTCCTTACTCGAATGTTTAAGAGCTATAAAGAAAGCACTTACCTATGGCTTTTTTAGTTTTGATAACTTTGATTTTCTTGAGTATGAACACTATGAGCGAGTAGAAAATGGAGATTTTAACTGGATTGTTCCCAATAAATTCATAGCATTCTGTGGTCCACAGAATCGTTCCAGAGTCTCAAATTTCGGGTACCCAGTGCATTCCCCAGAAACATATTTTGCTTACTTTAGACGCCATAAAATAAGCACTATTGTACGCCTTAATAAAAGGCCTATGATGCAAACAAGTTTATACAAGCTGGGTTTGATCACAAAGATTTGTATTTTGTTGATGGAGGAACTCCTTGTGATCGAATATTACAGCATTTTATTAGTATTGCTGAGAATGCAAAAGGAGCTGTTGCTGTGCACTGTAAAGGTAAAATAATATTAAAAGCTTCTTAATTCGTATATATACAAGGTCTGTAATAAATTTTTAGCTGGTTTGGGAAGAACAGGTTCTTTAATAGCTTGCTATATAATGAAACATTGGAAATTCACAGCAGAGGAAGCTATCGCCTGGATTCGGATATGTAGGCCAGGGTCCATTATTGGACACCAACAAAGTTGGTTACAAGAGTAAGTGTGTGTATATGTAGGCTCTTATAAAACATGAAAACATTCCCAAAATATTGCTTGTAAACTTGTAATTATTATTTTTCTTTTAAGTAAACAAAAGCAGATGTGGGAGGCAGGAGACTTATATCGTAAAAAGCATGGAATGTCATCACCACAAAAATTTACAGTGGGAATATATAGTTTGTCAGAGTTAAAGCGAAAAAAGAGTCAAGATAATGTTACAGGAATTATGAGAAAAGTAGATTGCATGGAAATAAATGATCCGCAAGATATAACAGATTTTGAAGAAACTGCTAATGAAACACAAGGAGATAAACTAAATGAAATAAAGGCACAGAGGAGCCGGCTAAAGTCTGTTGCAACTGTCTCGTAAGTTTTTGCTGAAGTAAAAGTTTCTTTTTAGACTTTTAAACTGGTAATACTTGCTGCTACATCTCCTAATGCCTGTCTTGCCAATAAAAGAATATTGATGTCCTATTAATTACACAGGTCCACAAAAAAATAAAGTGGTGTGTGCTGGGTGTCGGACTAGGATTTTCTGAAATAATTTTTTCCGCTGAACACATATCTAAAGTCAAAATTGGAGGTCACGCAGCAAATAATCCAGATAAGGTGTAATTTTAGATATTATCGTTTTTTTTTTAATTAAAACGTCAATATCTTAAAAACTATAAAAGGTACACAAAACTTTATACGACATAAACAATGTATTGTTAAAAGACCTTTAATTTAAGTTATATAATCTTTTTGTCTTAATGCAATATTTTTCGAGTTATAATCAAAAAACCGAATTTTTAGGATTTCAAGGTATAACTCTGAATTTTTTTTATTGTTGGATTTTTTCTGAAAATTTTAAGTGATTTGGTATTCAAATGAATAAACTAAATGATTTGTTATTAAAAAAACCCACAAACCACATTGATAAAAAATATTTTGTTCCTATTTTGGACTGAAATTTTGTATCAAAATTACATTTTCGTTTATATCTCATTTATTATTTATCTTATCAAAAATGTTTATATAACTTTTTATAGAAAATTTGAAAAGCTCTCTTTTTTGTTCTATGAAACTTTTGTATCTCTTATAGTTTATATAGTCGTAGGCCAAACATTCCGTGGTAGCAGGTTTTTGTCGGTAAATGTACCGTGTCGGTTTTCTGGGGTTTTCTCGATTTTTTGCTGTTTGACCCCCAATTTTAACTTTAGATTCGTGTTCAGAGGAAAAAATACTTGAGAAAATCCTAGTCTGACACCACTTATTTTTTTTTGTGGGCCTGTGTTATTAGTCACGTGGAAGGGTGTTATACCCACTCACTTTAAACCTACCTACCTATTAGTCAAATAGGAAAATTTAACTGCTATAAGTTACATTATTTATTTTAGACCTGAAAGAGAAAAACTCCGTAGAGTCCACGTCACGACTACAACAACTACAACCAACAATCAAACAGTTTTAAGGGGTGGTAAAATAATAAATGCAGCCTCACGAATAACTGGGTCAAGCAGTAGCCGTGTTATGACCAAAAGGTTGGTTTAAAATGACGTATTTGGCTTGAGACGGGCATGACTTGTGTAATTTTGTTTTATGTTATTTTTGTATTTCTTTATTTGCATGATTTATGCGCTATTCCAATCTCTTATTTTACAAATTTTTCGTTTGGTATTATTTTTTTTAATTAATTTTTTGTTTTTATTTTGTTTATTTTAAAAATTATACTTTTTTCTAAGTATTTTATTATCAATTTATATAATCTGTGTAATCGTAACCACAGGTTTTCGTGATCTACAATAAAAAATATTCTTTTATGATAAAGAAAAAAACTTAAATAAAATAAAGTGGCTGTATTATGATTTTAAGAGTTATTACTTATAGTCATAACAGAATAATTTTTTTAACATTTAGTTTTTTTTTTATTTTATATATTTTTTTATTTATATATTTTTAAAAAATGTTTTAATAGTTATTTTTATATTTTCTTTACCGGGCGTTTTAAAAAATATCTTAGGGTTCTGATTCGTCTTTTTTATTTAAACTTGACCATTTGGCCATCATCAGCAGACTTTACATCTGGCTGTTCTACAGGACAGTCATCATGTTATAACTCCTAAGTAATTTGTTTAAATCATTATCAATTATGGTAAAAAATGAATAGTGTTAAGACCCTTAGAACAACATATTTTTTATTTTTTTTATGGTTTATTACCCTTACCTCCAGATGGCACCAAAATCAATGCTTAGGAGTGCCCTTTTATTTTTGTTACTGAGTTGTTTACAGATTCTTTTTTTTTTATGAATCACTGTTTTATTTGCACAATGTTTTTCTGTTGTATGCAAGAGCTTTGCTTTAGTTTAGTTAGGATTATTTGTAATTTATTACTACAAAATGAGCGAAGTCACCCACTGTCAACTTTGTTTTTGTTGTATTGTTAGAATTAGAGTAAGGGTGGTAATTATTACTACACAATGATTTGAATGGTCTCATTTAGCATTATTTTTTATTTAAGACATTTTTTAGCCTATTTAAAGGCAAAAATATACAGGGTGATTGGTAAAGCATACTATTCTACAAGTTTTGAGAAAAAAACATTTTATTGTTAGTATGATAATTTTACTAGGAATTATTTAAAAATTAATGTCCTTAAGAAAAGGTACCATCATATGCAAGAAAAAACTCAGACAGATTTTAATATGCTTTTAGTTCCTTGACTATATCAGGTAATATATAGTTTATTATTTCTAAAACGTAGGTACTGGTTACAAACATAAATAAAGGAAAGATATTATTTAAAATAAAGAAAAAACCCAAAACTTACGATCTATTTTCGAATCTATTATAACTTATTATAATTATATTAGGTTCCTGTTACACAACCAAGAAAAGAACATTTTATTTAAGAAAAAATAAAATTATTACATTTAATTTATAAACGCTATATTAATATTCAGTCATAGTGCCGTTATTATCCAAAACACTCTGCAACCGACAAGGCATGCTGAAAACTAAACTATTTATTTATTTATTTAACGGATACACCATTTTTACATTTACTTACACTAGAGTAAAAAACATAAAATTAAAATTAAATTTAGCTAATATTTTCTAATACCATTATTAGCCTCCCAGAATCAGACCTTCAGCCTACTTCTGAAAGCATTAACAGACAAGCCAAAGAAGTCTAAGTCAGGAAAACTATTTACAGACTTAACGATCCTGTTTAGGGGCATATTCTGAGCATGTAAGGTATTATAATGCTTGGAAGACAACAGGGGTGACAGGTGATGTTATGATGTTTTGTATTACTTTATAAAAGAAGAGTAGCTCAAAATATTGTCTGCGGTCTTCCAGCCTCGTTATCCCATGATATGCCCTCACCTCATCCAAGCTTAGTAACAAACCCTCCTGCGCCATTCGGAACCTCAAGTATTTTAAGAATTTTACCTGGACTAGTTCTAAACGTTTTTTATGTATCTCATAACATGGACTCCAAATTAAGCAACAATACTCCAATGCAGAGCGCACATAACTTATAAATAACAGTTTTAAACCACACAAATTATTAAACTCATTCGACATTCTTGTGATCATACCTAACATACGGTTGCTTTTGTTAATTATTGTTTCATAGTGATCCGTATAACGGAGTTCACTATCCAGCCACACTCCTAAATCTCTCACCACATTTACCCTCCGTAGTTCAGTACCTCCAATATTGTACTTAAAATCTCTTACATATCTTTTGCGACTAAATATGATGTAGGAGCACTTAGACACATTCAGCTTAAGGTTATTTTTTAAGCACCATTCTGCCAAACTATCCAAGTCCCTCTGCAGTGCCTCACAATCCTCATCCGACCTGACAACTCTATAGAGCTTTAAGTCGTCAGCAAATAAAAGATATCTGGAGCCAAAATATTGTCCAATGTCGTTCACCAGCAGCTGAAACAGCTTCGGGCCTAAATGACTTCCCTGTGGCACACCCGAGACGACGTCAATGTTCGATGAGAGAAAGCCAGACATTCTAACTTGCAATGTTCTTCCCTAAAGGTATGAGGATATCCACGAGTAAAAAGGTTCTCTTACGCCAAAAGATCTTAGTTTATTCAACAAGACACTTTGATCCAATAGATCGAATGCCTTGCTAAAGTCCGTATAGACTGCATGTACCTCAAAACCATCATCCATGGCTGCACTAATGTAGTTTGTGTACAGAAAAAGATTGGTCTCGGTAGAACGACCTTCCTCAAATCCATGCTGTTCTTCAATGATAATATTTTTAAAAGTCTTTAATGAGGGCATGATCATCACCTCCATCACTTTGGGAATAGCAGACTGTGCGACTATAGGCCTATAATTTTTGACATCACAGTTGTGTCCTCCCTTAAGAATGGGTGTGACAAACGAGTGTTTCCATTTGTTGGGAAAAACACCAGTAGAAAGAGACTTGTTGAAGATAAAGGAGAGCGGCTCACAAAGTGACACAGCGCACTCTCGTAATACTTTATTTGGTAACATATCTGGACCAGCACCCTTTCTCACATCCAAGGACAACACTCAAGCAGACATTCAAACCTAACCTCGACTCGACCTATATCAACCTGGAAATTACAGACCATTTGCTCTTCCTCATCGCTTTCCAAAACCTGACCACCAAAACCCTGATAAACGGAGTTAAAATGATCTGCAAAAAGCTCAGCTACTTCCTGCCCTCCAACGGCCTGCCGATCACCCAGATACATTGTCTCCTGAATATCAGTACCCTTTCGAGTTTTTGATCTAGCAAACTTCCAAAAAGCACCGATATTTTCCCCCATTTGTTGTTCCACATTTGAAATATATCTACTATAGCATTCATTCGTTAGTCCCTTACATTCATTTCTTAAAATACTAAACTCTGCATAGTATTGGTGTTCATTTGTTGTTTTATATTTTTTATGTGCAACTTTCTTTGCTATTACTTTCTGTTTTAATTCTGAACTGAACCAAGCAGGAAAATTTGATCTCTTTACTACATATTTTGGCACAAACAAGTCTACTGCCTGAAACAAAACTCTATAAAATTCATCAACAATAGTATCAACATTATCTAAACAATACAAATTAATCCAGTTTACTCCCAGCAAATAATTATTCATAGCACCATAGTTAACTTTATTAAAATTATAACGATATTCATTTTTGCACTTAACAGACTGTGATTCAAAAGATAGGACAGATTCTAGGGGAGGATGATAATTATCACATGGTACCATAGGATCACCCCTGGAGATATTTAAGTAATTACTAGAAAAGCATAAATCTAATATTGAGTTGCTATTATTGCAAATATAGTTATATTGACATAAACCTAAATAAGACATTTCATCACAGATTATAGTTTCAGTATCACTTTTAACATTCTTAGCCACTAAATTATCACAATCCCATGTCAGTCCTGGAAGGTTATAATCGCCAATTATAATGATATTGTGATCATTACCATATTCTTTAAGAACAAGTTTCACAGCCTGAATATGATTTTCATAAACCTCCAAAACTGAACGGGGTGGCAAGTATACACAGCCAAAAATATACTTAATATGACCCACCTTAACTTTAACAAAAATATGTTCCACATTAGAGTTTTCCAATGGTATGACACATGAATCAAAAATCTTACTTACAGCTATAACTACACCACCTCCACGCTTTTTATCACTTGAAATACTATCTCTGTCTCTACGGTAAATTCTATACGAATCACAGAAAACTTCAGTGTCAGTAATATCTGGAGTGAGCCAGCTTTCCGTCAACAAGATGACATCATGCACTGATGAAGAGGATGCCCAAAAATATTTCCTTTAGTTTAGTTCGTAACCCACGCACATTCTGATAATACAATGCCAAGTGATCAACTGCCAAGCGTCTGGAGTTTAATCGTTTTTTGGATCAGAATTGGACCTATTATTTGTAGCTCGAACAGCACCCTTTATTATATATGGAGTACCATTCTTGTATCGTATTACCAGGTTTTCCTCACCATTTGCCAGCCTTTCATTTAACTCTTGATAAAGCTCCTTAATAAACTTGCGCTGCATTTCTGTAAGGTCGGCCTTAACATAAATGTTTGTTGATTTAAGCCTATGTCTCTTTCTAAGGCACTCCGTTACTGTACTTGAGTCACCAAAAATTACTTTGACAGGTCTGGGTTTGGTATTGCTCTTTCCCACCCTTACAACCCTAAAATCAGGAGATGGAGTAATCTCCAAAATTTCTGAAACATGTTCTTTATCGTATTTTATTCTTTCAGCGGTTGTTTTAGACTTGCTCTCCAAAATATTAAAAATCATAATATTCTTCGCTCTAGATGTTCTTTCTTGAATTTCCAGAATCGTATTTTTATTTTCCAAAGCTGTAACCTCGGTGTCTTTCTCAGCTGGTTTGACTTGTGCTGTTGAGTTGCCATCAATCATTAAATCAAGTTTGCTCTTCAACACTGCAACCTCACTTTCCAAGGATTCGATTCTTTCATCCCTTGCTTGCTGAGATACCTTGAAGTCGTCCAATACTGCCTGGATATTATTTTTTTGTTCAAGAAGGAGATTTACTATGAGAGAAACCACAGAAATAACGTCCTTATTACTGGCATTTGTTTTCTTAAGCAAGGTAGATATTTTTGATTTTATTGTTACCTCACTTTCAGTTGTCGTTACTGAACCGTTGTCCGTGTCACTAGGTCCAGGAGTTAAAAGACCAGAACATGCCGCTTGTTTTTCACCGCCAGTCCGCGTTTTTTCGCCTACACTGCCCATTACAGGTGGTAGAGAGTCACTACCTAATCCGACCGAAATTCTCCTCACCTCAACTTTTTTACAGGATGAACATTCCCAATTATGAGACTTAGTTTTTCGAAACACAGCACAGATTTTATCGTATTCCGCCTTAGAAAGCGCCGAACAACCCTTATGCAACCAAGAGCAACATGAAGAGCACTCTATAGAAGCCTGATAATCTTTTACTTCACGATCACAGATCAAGCAAACACACGCGGCCGCCATACCTTTTTATATTCCAAAACACCCGGACTAAATATGCTTAGTGTACCTATTAAATATTAACCTGATCCCATCCCCTCAGAATTTTTGCTCCAAATCTTCTTAATGTCTTGGTCGAACATCCTGTTGATAAATTGTTTTTAGCATTTCTCCCCAGACATTCTCAATAAGATTGAGGTCGGGACTCTCTCTAAAAGGTAACACATTAATATTTTATTCTTCGATGTATTCTTTAACTTTTTTCGCTTGAAGAACTAGTGAGTTGTCATGTTGAAACGTAAAATTTTCTCCAAATACTGCTCTGACCGATGATATAACTTCATTTAAAAGATCGCGATGAACAGGCCCAGTAAAATGATCCCGATTTACTCGATAAATCCCTGGGCCTTTGGCACTAATCCAGGCCCCAACATTCACAGAAAAGCGGCCGCTTTTATTAACTTTATATGTGTACTGATTATCATACCTCATTGTTCGGTCTATATTCACGAATCCTTCCACCACTATACGACTGGAATGTTTTTCATGTGAAAAAGTGGTATTTTTCCATAAATTTTTTTGATTTAAAAATTTCCTGGCAAATTCTATACATCTTCGTTTATTTTCTTTAGTCAAAAAAATTATATTTTCCGCACATCGGTTTTTAATAATATACGAACTGCGAAACCTTCTTTTAGCGGTATCAACTGATGACGGAAAATTGGTCACCTGTTGTGTTGAATGGGTGAGCCTGTAAATAAGTTATTATTTCGGTATCTTGTTCTACTCTTGACATTTTCTTCCGACCTGAGCCAGAATTTCTTACTATATCACCAGTCATTTAATTTTTTCTTTGCCAGTAAAACGGTATTTTTGTCAATGCCAATCTAATTGGCTATGTTTCTAACTGCTGTTCCTTCAATTATTTTTGTATGTTATTCTTTTGTTGGTAATTCAGACGAGGCATCGACACGTTGTCAAAATTGATTAAAATTTTGGACTGACAACGAATGTACCTTTTTGATTCCTAAATTATAAAGACACAGGGGATGCAGGTAATTTTGTAATAGTCTAGGAGATCGAGCTAAAATAGTTTGTCTGAGTTTTTTTTTGCATGTGTACATATAATCCCAAAGGCGATTTACATAAATATTGATTACCTTTAAGAAGTTTTAACTTAGCCAAAATTGTTTAAAGAAATTTAGTAGTAGAAATGGTTATATTTTTATTTCAACTTACATTTGCGCAGCTTAATTTTGCATGGTTTTCCCACAGTACTTACCCTTGTCGTTACAGTATGCTCCTACAATTCCAATTTATTCATATTCATCATATATATTATTCATAAGCTATGAAAATTCTATGTGAGCCCTTACCTTTGAAGTTGCAGTAGCAGCAAAATAATCGCATTTAAAGATTATGCCGCTATTGACAAACAACGTATTTGGGACAAGGTTCTTATAGTAGAGTGAACTGAAGATAACGTTAAAAAAACCCTAGTTAAAGTAAATACACAAAAAACGGTTAAACCATTAACCTACAGCATTTTCTATTAATAAAACTAGTCCTCGTTGGGTTTATTTGTATATTATTATTTTTTATAAAGCTTTTAAAGGATAGAAATACATTGAGTTCGGTCTAATCTATTAAGGAGAATATTCAGACACACCATATAATAAAATGTTTTACTTTGTTTGCTTTGGAGCAAGCTATTTTTAAAAGATGGCTGGTAATTAGGTTTAGCTAATCACGCGGTACATTAATCTTAAAATTAGGCGTTAAACGTAATACATGTGTAGTGGAGCTTAAGGACATCCGTCACTAAAAGTGGTATTAACTATCTTTCAAATAATTTTATTTAGGTGATAAATACATAAAAAACAATATCAAAATTATGCTAAATGAAATCATATATTAGAATATGGACATGGTGCCCTTGTTTTAGTGTAGTTCCCTTTGAAGGTAGCATGTTAGCTGTTGCGGCTTAATTTAGTTGGTTAATGTAATAAAAATTGTAATTATACAAACCTAATGGCTGGTTGCAGTGCACGTGAAGCTTTATTAAGTTACAAATTTGACAAGTTCTCTTGCAATGCATTTGTTAACAGAATCGAAGCAAAAGAAACCCCACCAAGAAAACTTACCTCAACCAGAAAGTTGACAATACCCATTGTACCTCCCAGTGATAAGTTACAGCTGAACGAAAAACGTCCTGCAAAAACAAGCGTCAGTCGACAAAACGGATTGACGTTCAAAAACGGGCATAACTTGAAGACCGAAGACAAACCAAGTGTTAAACGTACCAAGCGGGCGCTGGTATTAGAAAAAGACAAATCGGCAAGCCCTAGGTCTGTTAAGGTGCTTCGCCGATCACATGTATTGGGTTTGAGTTTTAAAGACGAAGGCTGCGACAAAGTTATTTCGGATAAATTATGCCTACCTTCGGTTAAACTAAACAAAACTATTTAAAAATCCCAGGCTTAAAGGCCCGCAACAATATGTGTGTATGTATTTTTTTGTATACATAGTATACACAATGTTGCTTGTTTGATGGAATGTTTTCCATACATCTCATGAAATATTAATTAGTATTTATTTATTATTTTTATATGTTGACCGGTGGCCGTAAAAAGTAAAGACACTCAGTTTTTGACTTCAGCCCTTTTGCCTCTACAGCTTATACTTTTAAATAAGGCTTTGTTTACAAATATACTTACTGAAGAACAAAGACACAATATGTGCAGATGTATTTTATGTTATCAAGCTTGTGCAGACTTGTAAGTCACGAAAAAGTATCGTCATCTATCGATTCTTAAACTAATAAAATGTTTATGGAGTTTATATTTATTATTAAACTAATAATAAAAAAAGACTCTAAAATAGAAAAAAAAAATTAAAAATGATAAGAAGATACTTTTTTGTTGCATAGATATTTCCATGAGGTTGAACGTTCATCTTCTTAAGTTTTATACAGGGAGTAAAAAGTATGATGCTCACGATTTTAATGGGCGATAGTGGAGCTCAAAACAAGTCGAAAAAGCCAAAAACATATGGGTCAAAAGTTAACTGTTTTCGAAATATGGCCTTTCAAAGTTTAAAAAAATTGGCAACACCGCGTCTGTTTCATAGAAGCGAGTCAACGTTTTTTGCAAGTTTTGCATATTTACACTTTTTTTAAGGAGATGTTTATTTATATACAAATAATAAAAATTCATTCTTGCAATTTATTTTGATAATTAATTTGAAATTAAATTTACGTAAAAAACAATACATTATTGTTTGGTTAATATTTGTAATTAAAAAATAATTGTACTCACTACAAAAAGGCTAAATATTCATTTTTGGAGCACAAATTATTATGTTTTAAAACAGCACTTTTTTATTTTACTTGAAGAATAAGCACACATCTCGTTTTCAAAACTCTTGGACACTACAGTTGTAAATTTATAACATATCCGCATTTTTCCCGATTTAAAAACAACCAAAACTGTCGCGGCCATTCAACACGTACCTATTTACAACTGACTACCCAAGGACACGGCGTCTAGTTAGATGGCTCCGTTGCCAATTGTTTTTTACATTTTTAACTGGGGATAAAATTATTATTAGTATTATTTATTTTTTTTTAATTTGTAGATTGAAACATGAAACATTTGAAACTTAGTTAATTTTATTAGCAAATGAATTTACTGATAAGCGATCAAGACAAAAGTTTCAGTATTTCAGAAATAATTGCTTTCAAAGTTCAAACTTTGACATCGTTTAGACAAAAATCTGTCAAGTTTTGACACATATGTTGTATGAGCTTTTCGACTTGTCTTGAGCTCCACTATCGCTCATTTAAATTATAAGCATCACACTTTCTACACCCTGTATATGACAAAACCTTACACAGAACAGCTAATATCATGGTTCTAAGCTTTTTGGGTCTAGACGACATCAAAATTATTCCAGTTTTCGACGTTTCGCTTCCGATTGCACAAGGCATCATCAAGGAGAGATTTCTCGACATTACGATCTTTAATTTCAGTTGTTTATTATGTTCTATTAAATATTCGTGACAATGCTTTGTGTAATCGAATCTCTAAACACTGGAAAGTAATTGAATTTTGAGATCACTTAACCACGAGAACCATGGTTCTCAATATGTCGGATATTTCATATTGAAATACTAGAGTAAATTTAGATTTTAAGAAATGTAAACCATAAAGTGGTCAAAAATATTAAATAAATCCAGAAAATCTGTTTGGTAAAATTGCAAAAAGCTGTTCTGTGGCAATCCTGAATGAAATCTAAAGGTCTGAGCGAGACTGATAGAATTTAAAGAGTGTGCATAAGCTAATAATATACCAAGCACATAACTTTACTGAAAGTATTTTTTAGTGGTCGGAATAAGTGTAGTACTTTGGTTTAGACCGACATTATATGGGTTTATTTTCCGCTGTTATGTCTGCGATGGCACAAGGCCACTTTAGAAATCTTTACTTATAGAATTATATGTAATACTGATAAGACTTAAAAATAAGAAGTAAAGATACGCGAATATGTTGGCAACAATCAAAGGCAAAGGGTAGGCAACTATTATGAATCTCAGTTATCTAAAGTTGAGTTGACAGAATCCATACATACGTGGACCGTGTCAACGCAGATTATAAGTGTGAATCCTTTGGTATTAGGAATTTTTACAATAAGAGAATGCGGCAAAGCCCAAAAAAATATTTATTGTTATAATAGCCGATTTTAATGTTTTAGTTGAAACGGCACTATCATGAATCTTGTATTCCAATCTTTTTGAAGCTATTTTTTTTTCTATATATATATTTTGAAGCCTTGTATATTAAAAATATTTTTTTACATATTTGCTTTTTTTATTTTTTATTTACACGAAAATTAATAATATAATCAAGACAATCATACCTTATAGTTAATCTGTCACCAAAAATATTGTCTTTTATCAGTCGTTGCAATAGAGCTACGTCTCATAATGATACTGCTTACCTATATCCGTTGGTCTTGCTTATATTATTTTGATATAATTTAATTTTATATATCGTAATTAATTCTTTATTATATTATATACATATGATATACCATATAACAGCAAGATCACTTTCCAGCTGTACTGTGTTTAATTTTTAAGTTGGGATTTTGGAAATGGTTGGTGAGTTTTAAATTATTTTTTTACATATTTTTAATTAGGTTTGACTTTTTTTTCAAAAATTTGAATTTTTAAGTGACCTATTTACTAATACTTGCGTTACTTTTTTTACAAAAGTAATATTTTTAAAATAATAACTATTCCGTCAATTTGATGACTGCTTTAATGAGATAAATTAGTCTTGAAATTCCGAGCTTACCAGAACAGAATACACCATTACCTTTAATCGTATTTTTTTATGACAGTCCGGGAAGTATTAGGTACCGTTGGTGCACGGGTTTTGTTTGTTTAGTCATTTTTCCCCAGTCCCGTTAACGTTGTCCAAGTACCGAAACATGCAGATATTGAATGTTTTGGACACCTTTTAGACAACGGAGTTTTTTTCTTTACTTTCTACTTTATTTGGGGTTTTTATTCGTAATTAAAAATAATTGTACCACAATATTAAGCTGAATATCCGTTTTAAGAACACAAATTATTGTTTTAAAACAACACTTTTTTATTTTGCTTGAAGAGTAGAAAGTATCTAATTATAAAGAAAAGCAACAGCTGTGAACTGTGGTATGTGATACGTTTACTTCGCGGCCTAATGACCTCGTACTAATACCAGGATTTTCTTCCGCAACTTCCAAAATTCTTTTCTCTTGTTCCACAGTTATGTACCTCCCAGGATTTCTCCGTTGCACACATCCCGTTTCCAAAACTTTTTGGTACCGTTGTGGAAATTTTTCACGGTAAATTTGAGCTGCTAGATTAGCATTTTTGTTTGCCTCGACGTAAATTAATAACATTTTGGCATATTCCCTATTGCACAATGCACGACTTACTTGATGGACTCCACTCTACAGGTAGCGCTGTTGCCTTTTTTTTTAATTTTAACTGGGGAAAGCATTTTTTTTTATTTGTGGACTGAAACATTTAAAACTTGGTTTATTTTGTTAGCAAATTAATCTACCGATGAGCGATTAAGATGAAATTTGCCAATTGTTAAGCTTTTCAGAAATAATTGCTACCAAAGTTTGTAACTTTGATATTGTTTAGACAAAAACCATAATGGATTTTAAAAATCTAAATTAGAAGTTAACGAAATTACAGACGGAAAGTAATCTTGTCCGCCGGTACAATTATTGATTTTTTTACACTGGTAAAACAAAAATATCCTATGTTTTGTACATCCTGGTTTTAAGCCATTTTTACAGATGTGTAGTGCGATATTTTAAATATTACCCATTCGTCTTAGGTTGATATTTGTATATTAAGAAATTTACCGTAATTTATGGACAACAGTCTAAAATACACCAAACCAAAAGACTTGTCGCTATATTAAATAAGGTGGTGTCCAAGACGTTAAAAAATAATAATTTAAAATGATTAGCAACTAGTGATGGGCTGAGTCGAGTATTTTGGTATTCGAATATTTTGGTATTTTTTTAAAAAATATTCGAATACTTTATTGAACTAGAATAATGTTTTAAATTGAGCTCCAATGCTTATTACTTAAATGTACTTAGGAATCTTATCAGTCTTAAATTATGAATTTTTACATTTAGAAAAAATTAACTTTCTCTGATAAATTGAAATCAGTTTTATGACGAGTAATGATTAAATCACGCTGATTATCTTAATTAAGCAATTTTCAGACCAGTAACCAAAATATAAATGAGATTCCTTAAGCCAAACAGTTGTCAAAACCACATCAAAGGTCAAAATGATAACACGACAACTTGCCATTGATTGTATATGCTACTTGTGTATCTAAATATTGTATTTTGTATGTGAGTACCTAGTAGATATTCGAGTCAGCCTGACTATACTCTCACTATGAGAAACCAAGGCGGACGTCAAGAACACACAGCGACAAGCTAGCTTGTTTTCTGATTTTTTCCTGTTTTCATGGGTTTCTTAACTACTAGGCGTCTGGTGCATATTTAATGTCTACTACATAAATATTTTACTTATAGTTTGGTGCTTACAAACATTTTTAATAATTATTTGCTTTAAATGTCACTAGAGTCAACTTTAAGACAAAATACTTGTATATTTTAGAAGTATGATTTCAGAAAGCAGTAAAGTAAACTTGTTGCGCTTAATAGTCCGTTTTAGTTGTTTAGAAACTAATTCCTTGTTGCGAACCATATATTTGTATTATATTAGGAGTTAACAAGATATATGTGTACATATTATTAATTTTATGAAGACATGCATATTTTTTTTTAGGTTTTTTTTTGTTTTAAGAGAATCAAAATGCTATAAAAGCTTTAGTTTATAAAACACTATGAGTAGTACCTTAGGGGCAAGTAATTGAATTATTTGACCTCACAACTCAGCCATTTTTATTAATTAATGAGTATAACATTTTTTAGTCTTAGTCGTGTATCAAAGGCTTAATCAAAAAATTAAGTCAGTTCATTGTTTTGTATAATTTCTCTTTAATCTCTTTTACAGCTATTTACATAATATTTAAGGGAAATCATATTTTATTATAGTTGTTGAAATAACTACAAAGACCGATGAAATAGATAAGTTAAGCGTGTTTCCTTATGGTACACGAAGTTTGTAATTATATTCGTGGGTAGTTGTGTGACCCTGTTTAAGATGTCTAAAATTTTTATTATTTGATACAGGCATCGCCATATAACCCGACGACAAAGCAATTTGCGCAGTGGACATTGCAAATGATTTATTCTTGTTTTGTACACCTTAAAAATTTCCCCCAAATATTCTTATTTGGTACACAAAATTAATAATTCAGTTTTCGACATCTCGTTTCGCGCACCAAAAACAGGTAGATTCTTTTCTCTCATGGTAAAATAAATTAAATCTAATTTTATTACTAAATATTAAAGTATGTATTGTTTACATATACGATGCAGAAATATAAAACATTTATTTGGATAAAAGTGATATTAAAATAATCTAATAATAATGTTTTTTTTAACTAATTACCTAAACGGAAAAGTTTACTGTTCCTACTTTTAGTGATTTATGACGTCTATAATATAATTGGGGAAAATAAATAGCCAACCAAAACTAACCATGGCCGACCAGCACTAAGGGCTTTCGAATTTGTCCAAATTATCCCTACGTTTAATTAAGCCATGGCAGAATTGCGGCCTAAACGAAAAAGTTTACTGTTCCTACTTTTAGTGATTTATCATGTCTGAAATAGAGTGGTGGAAAATTAAAAGCAGCTTTAACTAACCAGAACTAATCATGACCGACCAGAACTGAGGGCTTTTAAATTTGTTTAAATTATCCCTACGTTTAATTGAGCCATGGCAGAATTGCGGCCTAAACGAAAAAGTTTACTGTTCCCACCTTTGGTGATTTATCATGTCTGAAATATAATTGTGAAAAATTAAAAGCTGCTTTAACTAACCAGAACTAACCATGACCGACCAGAACTAAGGGCTTTTGAATTTTCTTAAATTATCTCTACGTAAAAATTATTAATAAAATTTTAATAATTTTCAATATGGTATTTATTTAGTTGGCTATTTGGGTTGTCACAATGGTCGGTGTATGAAACGAGAAGCATAAAATTGATTAAATAATTCAGTGTACAAAACGAGAATATTTCAGGTAAATTTCTGTGTGTACGAAACTAGAAAACACCTTGGTTTGATGGTACCTCCCATCAAATAAAGTTCTACACGTGTACGACTTATTCTCGGCTCACGTATGGAAACGCAGCGGTCCGGGCCAATAAACAAGGGCCATTGGCTAGGCCTATCTTCGTCAGCTTTCGCCGAAGTTATACGGCGAAAACTGTACATTATTAATAAAGAACATCTTAGACATTTAAATGGGTCCAATATTTGGGATTTTTAGCGACCATGTCGACGAAAAATTGCGGGGCCACTTTTACGAATTTGATTTTTAATTAAGTGCAATACTAATAAATGTCGACTTTTTTTACTGACTTGCAGATTTCCGTGGCGTTGAAAGTTCTTTTTCTGTATTAACAGTTTTTATTCACACATTGGTTAAATATTCAGCATAAGATAAATAGTCCGAAAGATGGTGAACAATTTTGAGTCGGTTTTTGAGGCACTTTGAAAATTTGTGTTATTTTCTTTGAAGGACCCCTCAAACATAAAAGTCAAGGTCTGGCTTAAGGGTAGTGACCCCCTACCAAGCCTTGACTTTTTTTAAAGCAAGGGTTAAAAGGGGGTCCCTACCCTTCAGTCAAACCTTGACTTTTATGTTTAGGGGTCCTTCAAAGACAATTAAACAAATTTTCAAAGTGCCTCAAGAACCTACTCAAAATTGTTCACCAGCTCTACTACTAAAAGTACAATGACAATAATTTTTAAAGTTTTATTAAGTCGAGTACAAGTGAAAATAAAATATATATTCAGTTTTCCAATAATTTATTCATAAAATATACATTTTGTACATTAGGCATTTCTAAGATTTTTGCCAGTTTATAATTTTCACCGAAAAAATACAGAAGAGTAAACAGACTAGTTTTTTGGTTGACCTTTGACGTACTTTATATATCTTAGTGTAAATATGCTGTTAGATTTTAGAAATATACACAAAGAAAACCCTTTATTATTAATTTTTTTATTAAAAAAATGAGGGTAGGGGGATATGTTATTATATTATATCTAATTTTCAAAAATATTTTTATATTTAGTAATCTCAGCTCAAAAAGTTTAATAAATAAGTTTTTTAGGGGAAATTTTTCTAGTATTATTCCAGACAAAAATATATGGAATTTACTTTTATTGTCGCCTATTTGCTATTTTTTGTGACGATATAGAGATAGAACATTTTCAGCATTACAAAAATTTTTGGATGAAAAGTCGAAATTCATTTTCAAAGACCTTCATTTTTATTTGTTCGTAGCCTCGTTCTTAATAGTATTGCAAAATAAGTTTCACTGCAATAAAACTCTATCTTTATCTACAAAATTATTCTATTTATATTGTTAATCGGATGTTTCAGACTTCTAAGATTAGTGATATATCACACAGTAAGTGATTTCACCAGATATTTTATGTAAGTTGTTAAAAATGATATTAAACATCCTTTTCTGGGATTTTATATATAAAAAATGCGTTTTAAGTAATTAATCCACAATTGGTTTTGGAAGACCAACTTTTTTTAAAAAACGCATTGAAAAATTCATACCACTTTTAAAAAATAAAATTAATTAAATAGCCAAAGACCGAATATAAAAATGTTAAATTAAAATTCAAGTGATAATTTGTGGAGGAAAATAGGTTTATTTAAAAAGGTTGAATTTATTTTTCCACATTATTAAAAAAATATTAGAATAACATACAACTAAAAATCGAAGTTTTTAGTTTCCTTCAAGAATCTCAAAAACAGAAAAAAATGATAAAGACTATAAGTGGGTTTCGACTTCTCATATTAGGCAAACACAGTAAAAACTTGAGCTTTGGACTTACTGTATAACACACGAAGTCGATTTGGAAGATTTTGATTATTTTTTAAGGCGTCATATGATCAATAAATATTTATACCTAATGCTTTAGACTCTAATTACAGTTTGACTAATAAGGATACAAGGTTGTTTAAATATTAGGTATAAAAATGTCCGTAGCACTCCCTTTAAGCGTGATTCATCTTCCACACGATCTACGTGTCACTGACGTCGAACGATTCTGCAGTAAGTCACAAATTTGTTTTTCTTTGTCACAAAGCTAAACATTAAAAAAAGCTTTTTTTCGCGACTGAACGTTTGTGACCGTTCCAATTTGAACCGGTAAGCTTTCCACTACTAAAACATTTGGCAAGATAAAATGACAGTAAGACGTTTAGAACATTCACAAAAACGTACCGGTTATATTTTTTTTCTGAATTTGACATATTAATAAGTAAATAAACCTCAGTGATCGTTAAATTATAGAAAAACAATATAGTCTGTCGCCATTAAAAAAGAATATGTATATCACATCTGTCAACCTTAAATAACACAAGTCCTGATTAGTGTTATAAAATGATCACATTTCTGATGTCAATATATCTTCTCTATTATGGTGGCGTCCCACGGGCATAAAAGCCTAGCGTAACTGTTATAATTTAAAATATGATTGGTTAGCGTAACGTCAAAATAGAAACAAAATCATCATATTTTAGAATTTTGACAGTTACGCTAGGCAAATTACGCTCGTGGGACGCCGCCATTACTGTTTTAACCGCAAAAACGAAGCAGTAAGTCAAGTGTAGTTACCGTGTTTGAACGTTTCACTCGCAAAAAAAATCTTTGTGTATTTTATTTATTTAAAATGGGCTACAGATGCGTTTTAATTGACTGCAATTAACGAACCTTTTAAAACTGCTCTTATTTTTATAGTATTATATAAATCACTCGATGTGAGCTTGAAATGTCCGTAAAAAAATTATAAATCTGTGTGCTAATTAAATTATTAATATAAGATCTATTTATGTTAACAGTTGTGTTTTCATAATTTTATGACTTAGAAACTTTTGTAATATCGTTAGCTGATATGTTGGCACCTTTTTACACCTTCCATTGGATCGTATTTTTAATAAATGTTTTCCATAAAACTTACGCTATTTCTTTTAGTTTTGTTCTCTCAAGCTTTTGTTTAGCGACCGGCTAGTACGTACATTTTTAAATAATAATAAAATAATAATTAAAAAAAAGGGGATATTAAGTTACGCAAAGCACAAGACTTGCTTGACTCAAAATTAAAAATACCTCTCAGTTTCTGCAGATCACTTGAAATGTGTGTAAATTATTTTGATGTGGTTTGTTTAGATCGGCTTTCGCATGTCATTTATGCTGCTAAAGGTAAATTTATAATCTTAACTTTCTCGTTTCCGCTGCCGCTAATGTTTAATGTAACCATTCATAAATGACGCTCCCTAAGCCGTTCGCAATTTAGTTGCTGTTCCTTGTCATTGGACAGGTTTTATCTTGTGACGTCAGTCGTTCGCTAAGTGGTGATCAACCAATAAGATTGCTTCTTTGAATCGCGTGTTGGTTATGCGCTGTTGATGCAGATGGCAGCAGTAAAACATAATAGGAGTACAAACGCAGCGTTATATTTAATATTTTCAGACTTTATTTTCAAACGTTTAAATTATTTGCAATATTCATAACTTAAAGAGAGCATAATTGTTAACAAAGGTGAAAAGGGTTCAGTGACAAGTTACGGTATTGACATTGAAAGTCAAACCTTTAATAGGACGTTAAGAACGCCAACAGTACATTAACCCATTTGATCCCAAGAAAATTTTTTTGAAGGAAATATTTTATTTATTAATTTTTTTGTTTAAAATAAATTCAAATAAGATAAAACAGTTAAATTTTTCAAAAAAATATCCAGTTAATAAAAAATAAATGTCCGTACTTAGATGAGTACAGTGGGTGCATACAATATCAAAAAATTAGTTATGAAACATTTGATGAAACATTCACGTTCCAGATAAAATGTTACTTCGCACTTTGTACATGTCCATCTCGCTCTGAAGTGGCATACCCGTCAAAGAAGTTGTTGGACAATTTTTTGAGAAAATGAAAATCTATCTCTTGTAACATTTGCTGGAACTGATCCAGAAGGCTGTTTTTTAGAAAGTGTAGATTTTTTTAAAGCATTCTAGGTAATGTTGAGCAACGTTTCTTTAAAAAGCTAACAAATCAATTTTTTCACCTGGTACGTCAGCAGGCAAAAGCTAAGGCTGAAAATTATCATCATCAATATTCTCGTTATCAGTTTGATAGTCAATATCTGGCGGAATAGTAAGAACATCTATGTTATGATGAACTAACTGAGCTACATCATCTGAAGCTGCCCCATAAAATTGAATTGGATTTATATCCTGATAGTCATCAGGATCCGTTTGTGGTCGATGATCAATAAACCTAGTGTACTTAAACGAGTACACTTTCATTTTGTGCCGATTTGTTAACTTTAACGATTATTTTTTAAATACTTTATGCAAAGTTGCCTTTAGTATATACCGGTTAAACTTTTTCACCAAACAGAACAAAAAAAATATCAAATGTTACAAAAAAAAAACAATACTAAAACGGGTAAACGGGAATCAACTTGCCTATGTATCTTGATAGCTGCTTGGCAAATTACTCAGATAAGAGCCATTTATAATCTAAAATTCTAAAAATCCATACAGGTAACAGTGTTAAAACTTTTTACATTCGCGATGTACCGTTGCAGTTTGATACATGTCACCACCACCGAATTTTTTATATGTACCCAACTGAGTACGGCGGGATAAAATGGGTTAATATTGCCGTAAAAGCAACTGCAACGAACAGTCAGGTTTATTGCCAGCAAACGTCTGCTTACCACTTCAGATTCAGTAATTACTTTTGCCGATATTTATTTCGTATTATTATAAAGATCAAAATTCAAAACTACCTGACAGAAAAGCACAGTTGATTTGCACATACTGTCTTACCCCAGGTATGAACAGTCCAATAGTACGATTGGTGCGAGCATCTGAGGGGGGTATTTATTTATTATGATGTACTTAAATGCAGTGAAAAAAGGCCCAAAATAGTTCCAAAACATAGTTTTGCATCTAGCTTTGAAAATATCTAGACTTATTATTTTAGGTATACTTACAAGACCGTTCCATCGGTGCTGTTTGCAGACATCTGGCTTTGTTGTTTGTTGAAACCCTTTAGGATTCCGTAGAACGTTTATAATATTCAAATTTTGACCGTGTGTTACACCCCCGTAGCCTACATTGTTTTACAATTACTATAATGATTCGATCGAGAGGTGCTTTACTCAAAAACAAGTTATCAGAAACAAACATTTTTTAGACATATTACCTACCATAAACTCGAGATTTTTTTTCGCGTCAGCATCATGCCCCCTTTACTTTTTAAACTGATTAATCACAAAACCCGGCATTAGCTGTTCTTTCTATTCGGAACACACTTAGCTAAGGTTTTATATCTGCTAACTTCTGGGCGCCACTTTTTGCGATGCAGAAAAAACACCCTTGATGCTGCGGACTCTGCCGCCCGATTGACAGTGACCTATGTAGCTTGTTTTGACAACAATGAAAACGAAACTAACAATGTACTAACCACCTTCTCCATAGTGGCTAAGGATAAAATATTGAAACGTGGAGCTACAACTCGTCGAGGTGTCCTTACTCCTCACCATGGATGACGATAAAATATCATTTAATGTCAAATATAAAATCATGTACTGGCTTCCAGACACTTCTACGGCCCTTGTAGTGGCCAGCCGATTTGTGGATACTAGCGATCACGTATGTCCTAAAAGTTTTTGCACAAGAATGATTGCCTTTAATTTTAACAAAAATTAAATAATATCACGTTGCCTTTGAAAACCAAAGTTTGCTCACTTTATTTACTGTCAGTTATTTATTTTAAAGTTTTCGCTTTGAGTGTAAATTAAAGATAAGAAAAAGTATCTACAACTTTGTTCGGCGGGTAACCAAACCTAAAAGATTTCGAATATTTTAGAATGAGAATATTTCACGCAGAACCTTTTATGGGACAATAGAGGACTACACGCAGGGAATACCATGTTTGAATCTCCCAAAAAGTGGAAGATCAGGAGTATTTTCTTCTTAGAGGTCAGAAAGGTTGGTAAGAAGAGCAAAAAACCAGCTTGGAATGTCAAGAACGATAGTGGCTCATTAATAAAACACATCAAGTACGATATCTTTGTTATTGATGAACAATGGTCTTAGATTTCGAAATATATGTAAGTGTCCCAAATACTACCAAGCGCAACGTCTTTCATATACGGTATACCAAGATGCTGTAGTCTACTGAGACAGGTACACTTTGTCAATGAAAAAAACATTATTTTAGATAACGAAAAGTGTTTCACTCTTAAGTAATTCTGAAATCAAAGGAAACGATGGATTTTAGGCGGACAGCGTAGTTAGGTACAAACGAAATTTGCTGATAAAATCCTTGTCTGGTGCGCAATTTCTAACAGGAGTATATCCCGAACTTTGTGGGAAGAGTAAGAGGCAAAGCTCTGAATAGTCAGAGCTATATTGATAACTGCTTTCCTAAATTGCTTCAGATTATCCACGAACATGATGCTGATGATGCTATCATGTCTTGGTTTTGGCCAGTCCTGGCATTGTGTCATTACTCAAGCGATGCCCAAAACTGGCTTCATCACATACCTTTTGTTCCCAAAAACGATAATCTTCCGAATTTGCCGCAGGCTCGCCCAGTAGAGGATTTTTGGACTTCACTGTTTCGGAAGATTTATCATAGAGGCTGGAAAGATCAAGATGAAGAACAATTAGGACGGCAAATTTACGAAAAGCTGAGAGAAATTTATTTTAATTTCGGCCTCATGAGAGACATTCGAAAAAATTTGCGTCTGGTGGAGCAGAATGGACCACTCCACATAATTCGATAATATAGTTTAGATAAGTATTAAGTTGTAGTTTATAATAACTAGTAGATGTTTAAGTAAATTTGTTTATTAAAAAAATGTGATTAATATTTTGTGCCAAAACATATAGGACATACGTTTATTGGCATATGTACATATATTTAGACCTTCCTATGCCTGTCGACACAGCTGCCTGCAAAACCCTGTCGGAACCCAAACAACAGCTAGACAAGGTACACATGAAGATGTTTAGAGGTAATTACAGCCAGGAAAAATACCTGTAACAGGTACCTCGCAACAAAGAAGCTCCTATCGTACTAGGCTATCGTCATCAAACAACCCCAGGAGCTAGCTGAGGACCAGCTCCTTGCATTAGGACCCCACCGGGAGCAATGCATTATATTTTTTAAAGTACTCTCCTAGGTATTTAATACATTTGTTTATTTGCTGGAACCACTTTCAAAATACCTTACTTTTACTAATATTTTTTTGAATCTTTTTTAGGGAGTATTAAAGCAAAAAAATATATATTTGTAGAATTTTATTGTCTATAAAAATAAAGGAATGTATTCTAATTATTTGTACTTGATTGTACATAGACTTAATAGAAAAACAAAAGTTAAAAAATCACAAAATAAAAACTTGGTTCTTAATAAAGTACAAAAACAGCAAGAATAACATGACATAAACAATGATGAAATCCTAAACTTTTAGAATCTGACTAGATTTTGTTATATAACACGTAACAGATGTTAGATTTTTTATGTAATACTTATATTTTAGTTAGAACAGATGTATTAAGTAAAAAATTGGAATTTAACTCCTATTTAACATAGGCTTATTTTGAAAATGGAAAATCACAATAGTTAGGGAAATCTAAAACTCTCTTCCTCCTCGTATGGAGGCTCATGCAGCAAGCCTTCCTGATCTTCATCCAAATGTCTTTGAGGAAATGTTACACCATCACCCAAACTAAAAAAATATTCATCTCTACTCAAATGTTCTTGACATAAAACTGCTTGTTTTTTATTTTTCTTTGTATAAATAGAAATTTAAAAAACTAAAATATTGCACATTCTATTTAGCTAAATATATTTTAGAAATAATACAAAAGCACTGTAAACGTTTTAAGTTTGAGAAAATAAAAACATCGAAATGTCTACTCAATAATTACAACAAACCGAAAAAAATAATAAGATGCGACCCGGTCTATTTTGGAAAGGAGAAATTTTTTGACATATATAATGTTCATAGGAACCTTTTTTCATACAAACACTTAAGGAATCACCTCTTAAATAATTTAGGTCTATTTAGGAAACACCCTCTATAAATAGAATTAAAATTTGCTGTCAACCAAATAAGCAAGCCACTTTAAATCTGTCCATTTATTACCATTTTTAGGAGAAAAAACCTTTTTCTTAAATCATAAGTTTTTTTTATCTGAGGACAATTCACGAAGGGTTAAAGCCCCACCACAACTAACGGACCGTATGTTTATGCACTACAGGACATAAAGATTTACAGGGGAAGGAAGTCAAAGTGGAAATTTTGGGGCTTCTTCAGATAAACTGACACAAAAAAGGGGCGCTTCATGTTGGCCGAAGAAATACCTATAAAAGAGGAAAAGCAGGGTTGAAAAAAAACATGTATTTTTTAATTTTATACAAAACACATGTTTTTTTTGTTTTAAACGTTTTTTTCTTGTTTTAAACATGTTTTTTTTGTGTTTAAATTTTATGTTTTAAACAAATAAACCTTAGAAAAAAACACATGTTTTTTTTTGTTTTAAACGTTTTTTCTTTGTTTTAAACATGTTTTTTTTTTGTTTTTAAATTTGATGTTTTAAACAAATAAAACTTAAAAAAAAAACATTGTTTATATCATATTTTCTCAAACATTATATTAATTGAATAATCTATTATTCCACTTACTTTTGTATTAAACTGTGGCGATCAGCTGTTCCGAACAACGTCGCTCCGCCGCCACGAGGCTGTGCCGGTGAATTACCGAAATAAGAAAACCAATTGCAATGAGGAGCTCCTTATGGCGTAATCGTTCGCCATAAGGAGCGCTCAATTTGGTTCGAAATCATTGCCAACTAGTTCGTGCTTTTAGTTCGCTAGTTCTTTTGCACGACTCATAATGCGAAGCATTAGAGGGTGCTCTACAATCGAAAGTTTATTTTTGTTTTTTAATATTTTAGGAAGCCTCAATATGGATCTAAGCCGTATTGAGGTCTCTGATTTAACTACGGAATTAAAGCTTCATCATTACTAAAACACATGCATGTAGTGCTGTAAATGGGATTTTGTAAAAAGCTCTTAGGTGCGGTTGTCCTGATGGAGGTTATGAGTTAGGTAAATGAACTAAGAGTGGGATCCTGAGCGAACTAGTTCGCGTACCTAGTTCACCTAAAAGAGCGCTTTTTCCACCTAGGTCGTTTGCGAACTACCTAAGACTAGCAACTTGGCTATTGCAATAACAATCATCGATGAGGATGATGACGTGACTGATGATCAGATATCAGATTGATGACTTAGGACTTAAATTACAAGATAACTATGAGACTGAAACAGTTTGGGAAATTTGTTAACTCTTCAACTCTTGTATGCAAAATGTTTTGTTTTCCATTTTTTTGTGTTCCTATTATTAATAAATAAATAATATGTATGTTAAAAAGTTTGTGTAATGTATTTGAGAATTTTTCTCATGTTTATTTATTATATTAAGAAAAAAAATGAAAAAAAAACCGCTTGTTTAATTTAAGTGTTTTAAACATGTTTTAAACTGTTTTAAACAAAAACTATTTTAAACCCAAACAAATGTTTAAAACATGTTTAAAACAGTTAATTAAAACAAAATGTTTAAAACGAAACAACCCTGAGGAAAAGATCCCCATTCTTGTGAACTTAGGCTTAATTAAGGACAGGAAACATAATTGTGCCTGTAAGGCATTAAACTGGGCAAAATTGTTTGTGCTCAAATTAAATATTGGTTAAGGGTCCTGCAAATTGCCCCGACTTTGTTTATTAAGTTTGGCTTATAGATCGGCTTAAGAAAATGAAAATTAGAGCGAATCATCAGCAAACATAATATGAATAAGATTGCTCGTGAAATATGAAGAAAAATTGAAGTTCGTCCCAGTATTGAAACTTGAGATACTCCAAAAGTGATTATGTGAAGTTGAAAAAAGATCTGTTTTTGTGACGCAATTCATACGTTTGTCGTGAATAAGGATATAGGAAAAAACACTGTCTACCCACAAACGTTTTATTTTATTCGGCCAACTCAAAAATATGAACGTTAAAAGTAACTGTCTTGTGTTGCTCTGATAGATATTTAGTTTTTTTTGATAAAAATTCTCACTGTATCTGTTTATATTTAACCTCTAAAAGGCGGACTGTTTTTTGTAAATAATTCGTGTTAAGTTTTAATAATTCCTTTATTTTATGTTCATATTTTTTAGTGTTCTATGTAGTGTATACCAGAAAATTGCGGACGTATTGGTTTAGGGTAAGCATACAGATGATAAAACATCTGGAGAAGAATTCTGCTATATATCCGAACTTATTCTATATTATTAACAAAACCAAAGGGGGCCCCGGTTGATATTACAGATAAGTTAGCAAGCAAGTACTAGAGTAAAAAAAAGATCGAATTCTTGGCCTATGGTGTTATTTTCACATTTACTAAATGTTGCGGATATCAACTGGTTGAAATTATGGCAGCTAAAATTTCCAGATTGGAATAAGGCGAAACCGCATAGACGCAAGGATTTTTTTAGAGTTGGGAAAAGAAATAATAAAACCAAATATTTTTGGTCCATACAGCGACAAGCAAATTCAAATCGCCAAGATTCTAGATTTGACGCAAGATGAGGAAAATCAGACTGGACTAAGTAAAAGTCAACCTACCAAAAATGCTAGGTCATGCTGCCATCTTTGTAACTAACCAAAACCCAAGATAGAAAATATAAAGAAGCGTGTAACAAATACGTATGTCCAGACCACTCTTTAAGTCAATTTTTTATCGGTTGTCAAAATGACACTAGTTAGCTAAACTTTATATATTTTTTTTTATAAAATACATTACTTTTTGAAATAAATTAGTTTCATTGAGGCCAGTTTTTATTAAAAATGTACGAAAAAACAAAATAATAAAGCAGGGTTCTAAATGAGAATTAAAATGGGGTTGTAAGGCATATAGATTTTTTTTATATTTCATAAATCCACAAAAAAATACTAGTCCTCGAACGTTGTCACTCTTTAGCTGTTTATGATGTATTTTCCGCAAACCTAAAAAATTGTATTTCTACACACGTTCTTTCAATTTTTTATTTTCTGCAATAAGAATATTTTAACCACAAAATAAACTGTGTCCAGCGTTGCCACATTTATAAGATTTCTACTTTTTTGGTAAATTTTGGTAGATATTTAGCTTTTTGTCATGATTCGATAACAAATACACGGATAGAAACTAGACCCCAGTGTGGTAAACTTGCTTGCTTTAGGTAGTATAATTTGGAAGAATTCTGGCATACGGTAACCTTATTAAGGGATAACGATGGAAAATTTACATATCAAAACATCTCTAATTTTTCAAAAAAAACCTATTTGCCCTGGCTTTAGAAAAAAAAATTAAAAATAAAATGGAAATTATGGAAGTAAAAAAGGAGAGGTTGTTTTCCTTTTTTCACCGATGACTCTATAGAGGTTCCCATGGACGCTTAAACCTAAATATTGAACGTAAAATGCAAAAGGATTTGTTTTCGCTTTTAAGCGCATTGAAACTGACGATCGTAATAAAGTTATTAAGAATTAAACCCAATCTGTTCCAGATTGATAGATGTTAAAATTAATGAATTAAAAAATATATATATATACAGGGTAAGTCTGTGAAGTGAGACCCCCTGTTTATTGCTTTAAATATTCAAATTGGAAAAAAATGTTTTATACAAAAATATTTTGGTTTTTGCTGCTCTATCTTTTCAAATAACGTTATGTATACAGAGTGTATCAAAAGTCCGTACAAGAGCAAAGTTCATTTTTTTAAATGACTTCCCATATTTTTTGTTACATTTTGTTTTCTGCATAAAATTCTAGATATTTTTATTCAGCATGTCATATCCCTATATTCAACTGTTTACAGATATTCGCATTTAAATACAAATTTAGAAGGGAAAAATCCGCTTATTTTTAATGTTGTTTAACGTTTCTATGGTTTCAGCGGTTCTTTGAGAGTTGCATAATAACCATATATGGTATAGAGATTAATAAAAATGTCATAATGACAGTTTTATTAATCTGAAAAAAAAATGTTTTAATCGTTTTTCTTGTTTAAGGTTTACCTATTTCTACTCACCATGTGATATCTAATTACTTATTAATTATTACTATGGCTGTTTTGTCACTCTACTAAAACCATAGAAACGTAAAACAACATTGAGAGATGAACAGGTTTTTTCATTCTAAATTTGTATTTAAATGAGAATATCTCGTAAACAAAAATTGAAAATAGGGATATGATATGTCAAATAAAAAATATCTAGAATTTTTATGTAGAAAAAAAAAATGTAAAAAAAATATAGGTGTCATTTAAAAAAATTAAGTTTGTCCTTGTACGGGCTTTTTGATACACCCTGTATACATAACGTTGTTCCAAAATATAGAGCAGCAAAAACTAAAATATTTTTGTATAAAAATTTTTTTTCTTAATTTGAATATTTTAAAGGAATAAAGGGGGTCCACATCACAGACTTATTATATATATATATATATATATATATATATATATATATATATATATATATAAATATATAAATATATATAATATATATATATATATATATATATATATATATATAAATATATATATATATATATATATATATATATATATATATATATATATATATATATATATATATATATATATATATATATATATATATATATATATATATATATATTTATTTTTTTTTTTTTTTTTTTTTTTTTTTTTTTTTCTTTTAACATTAATAATTAATAAATTATTAAATATATAAACAATTTTAATATAATTTAAAATATAATAATAAATATATATATATATATATATATAATATATATATATATATATATATAATATAAACTGAAGAAAATTTAAAAAAATTGATTTTATTTCGATGTTAGAGTATCATAATTTCTGTATTATATTTTAAAAGAAAATTTAATTTTTCTTTTGTGTATAAAAACTAATCTGAATATTATTATGGATCAGCAAAAAAATGTCATAATCATTATTTTCTTCTTTAGGTAAGTTGGCGTATTAAAAAAATCTAAAATGTACAATTACGTTGATAATTTTTAAGTACATTTTTTAGCAACGTTGCCTATGCCGGGCATGGTGAAATTTTCCGTGAATGGTGAGTGCACTGGGGCGTTACGAGAAACTTAAATACCCAGATGTTATTTTGGACGAGGGTTATGTATTTGAATTGCGTATACCTTCGTTATATAGTTTCGTATTATCCAAAGAAAAAGGTATAAAGAGTTGCCTAGTGCCTATTCCCAGCTAGTTTAGTGTTGTAATCTCGATGCGTACAGATTGCAGAAGATGCCTTGTATAATCAAAAACGAAACGTCAAAAAGAACTTTAACCCGATCCAAACCCAAGAATCGCAACACATTGCGTTCCATGCCGACCTAACAGCATTAAAATTAAGTATACCTATTTTGTGTTAAATTATTTAAACAAATATGTTGTTTTAGAATAGCAGCATACTGATGACATTAAGTGTGGTTCATACTGTTCCATATTAAAGTTTCAGTTTTATTATTAATTAGTTTATGCAGTCACATACCTAAAAAATATATAGTACTAATTACTTACACGAAAATAAAAGTGTATAATAAATTAAGCAAAGAAAACGTTATTATATTTAAAATAAAAAGTAATATAGTTACAAGGTTTGCTTTTAAAAAGATACTTTTAAACAGTGGGAACCAAACGGCAACATCTTTTTAATTTGTAAAAAATACTATTTTTAAACTTTTTCGAAATATTGAATCGCACTTAGGACGCTATTTTGTGGAGCTGGGAAAATATGACTCTGCAAAACATATTTTTTTAGAAAACATTGGATTTTTGAATTGGCAGAATTAAAAAGCCATGCCTCAACTAAAATGTGGTTGTGAAAAATAGCATGTTACACAATTTAATAAAATAGCATATATTTAACTGGTTAGTGACATGCTCCAATATTATTATATTTACTTTGGCATTCGCCATTTAATTTTTTAAATAGAGGGTATTTAAAATCAGAGCAAATTTGGTTTTTCTTAATGTTATAATTTACTAAGTAACAACGAACGAAATGTGTCGATTATTTCCAAATGATTTTTATATTGCGTGTTTACACATAAAATTAAAATTGAAATATTGCTCAGTTGGAAAAATAATCTTAAAATGAACCTATTTGCCCTGGTTTTAGAAAAAATAAATAAAATGGAGAGTATGGAAGTGAAAAAAGGAGAGGTTGTTTTCGCGATCTTTTTTCACCGATAACTCTATAGAGGTTCGGATGGACGCTTAAACCTATGTGAAGATCTGAATAGAACATACTTTTACCCTTATCTATCTTGCAGTCAGTTTAGAACGGTGGCAGAGAAGCCTGAAATACTGACATTCTTTAGATTAGTCTTATCGTCTGAGGGCACTTAAAACTATGAATAGAATTAATTGTTTAAATAATTTAACTCAAAATTAAAAAAAAAACTGATCTGTGGTACTATTAACCTTAATTTAAAAATAAAAACTATATTCTATTCTGCTATATATTTTATTACATTAAATAGTTACGGTTACTGAGTAGCTAAACAAGTTGGGGTCAAGCAACTCAAGGTTGTTAATTTAAACAGAAGGGATGAAAAATAAAATAATAAACAAAAATTAACTTAAGTAAAAAACATTTATTAAAAAAAATAACAATATTTATCATTAAGTACTATATGTATTATGATTAAAACTATAATATGGATATTTCGGTAGGGCCTGGGTTCAGTTTACTCGTCTCGGATTCGAGGTCACGCCGGCTGCTTGGAAAAAATCCTCTTTTTATTTTAATTTTTAGCTGCAATGAAGCTTTTAACATGCACTACTATTATACCCATTACCTACTTTAGAATACGTTTTTAAGGAAAACAGATATTTCGTTTATTTGAAATAACATATTACAAGTCTGCATTTTTTGGGATAGTAACACATTTTTCAGTTTGTTTAAGGTAAGTTAAATAATTTGTTATTTAAAGAAACAAATTTAGGAGATATTTCTTAAATGATAACTAAAAAACTTTTTTGTAACCCTACCTGTTAAATGTAGTTCATGCGAACCATGAAACTAAGAGAAACTAATTTAAGTCTTGTTAAAATTCTTTTGTAGCTATTGCCTTAGTAAAAATTCCTTGTTTAAATTTTCTTAAATTAGCTGAAAAAATAGCACCAAGCAGATAAATACTCTTACGACCGAGTGATGATCGCGTTGTTAAATTTAGCAATGGACTTAGCAATTGTTAAAAGTTAACAACGGTTTAGAATGTTTAACAAAACGTCATTGTCAGTGTTATTTAATGATTTTAGTAGGCAACCTGTCAAAAATCTGACAATTTGTTAAACATTCTAAACCGTTGTTAACTTTTAACAATTGCTAAGTCCATTGCTAAATTTAACAACGCGATCATCACTCGGCCGTTAGAGGATTATGACCATAAGCGAACATACGTTTTTTTTTTCTTGAATGAGGCCACGGAAGCTTGTACGAAGCCAAGCACGGTGGGTGTCTGGTCTTTAGATAGTAGCTAAACATACTGAGCATTTCGCAGCACATTTAGAAATAACGAGATATGCTACTGGTGGATCAGGTACTGAGCGCGTAGACACCACCCTATTTAACATTCTTTCATTGTATTCATTTTTTCAGCAACGAGTCCAGCCTTTCTCTGTATGTATCTAAAAGCTCTGAACAATTAAAAGAAGACATCCTATTTTCTGTGGTTCATTATTATCTAAAGCCGGAACATATATGTATACCCTCGCACCTCAAAGAGCCATGCTACTCTTTTATATCACTCTTAAGTTTAATTACATCTAAAATTTCGAATTGTTCCTATATGTATACCCTCGCACCTCCAAACAGAGCAACACGAAATGCTACTCTTTTATATCATCTTACAGTTTATCCAATGACATCCTAAAATTTCGAATTGTTCCGCTCCCTCGGCCATTTTTTTAAACTTTAAAACTACAAATATTTAATCATCGTATATAATCAACTGCCTTTTACTTTACTCCAGACACTCACGGTACGTTAGCACTTAAGCATTAGGCCGTGGACTCGGACAAGATACATGCTTTTTAACTAACAACTTGTTTCATCAGGTCACGAACCTTCAACCATCCTTGCATATATTTTTTTTCAAATACTGTCTGCTTAGCTAAATTAAAACAACCAATCTTGTAACATTTCGGCAATCATAAAATATTTTTTTTCTAAAAAAATTACGAAAACTTTTTTTTTCAAACTTTGTGTAAATATTAAAATTTAAAGGTAAGTCCTTAAATTTCGTGGAAACAAAATTATAAAAAATAATTTAACAGAAATGTTCTTTAAGACGTATCCATACAATTATTTTATTGGAAATTATTTACTCACAAACATAACTGAATTGTTGCGTTAATTGTTAAAATAAATGTATTTTGTTAAAGTTAAAAATCTTTGGTAGTTACTGGGGCACCACCTGATTTCTCAGTAAGTTACGCCGTCCGCACACTGGTTTTCTACTTAAAGTGGATGCAACTCGAACTCTCCGTCACACTCAGCTTTGTTAGGAAAAACATAAAAGTGACGTGCGCATGCCCCAACTCCCGCCATGCTTTTCGGGCACTTTATTTAAAAATGTATGAGCAGTGCATATGTTTATAAGAAAATGAGCAATAAAACAAGTAATAATAATTAATTTTTTATAAACAGTTCAATTCAAATTATTATGCATACATAAAAAATAATAATACAAAAATTTTAATTAAAATATATAATGTTATCTATAATGAAAGGGACTAAAAAACGTTGTTTTGAAGTATGCCGCAGTGATACGCGTAGTAAATCCTTTCAGGAGAATTTATATTATATTATTAGTTTTCCAAAGCGAAAGCACTTAAAAATTTGTCCCAAATGGCTTAACGCGATTTATGGGCGAAGCGGTGTGGACGAGGTGATGGTCGATTCCAAGGAATTGATAAGTTAATAAAGACACATATATTTGTTCACTTCATTTTGAAGGAGAATGTGGTCCAACAACCAAATATCCAGACCCCATCAGTTGGGTACAAAAGAAAACTAGTAATAAGGTAATATATTTAATAAATTATAAATACAATAGCTCGCGCCATAACCTCAAATAATAAATTTTGTCGTAGGTATAAGCCACTAGAACCTCGCTGGCTGAAAAACGAATACATAGAAATAGGAATTATTTTTTCTTTTTTGTAATTACTTTTACTTATTACCATGACAAGTATAATACAGTTCTACTTGACATCTAAATTATTATTATTCTAACCTCTCAACTAGTTCGGCTTTATTTCCTCCTTGAGGACGACCATGGCACATCTACGGTAGGATGCACTAATGAAGCACCATCAATTAATTTTTTATTTAATTACACTGATATTAGAGGTGATAATGCTTGTTGCCCAGCCATATTTATAAATAAGTGCCCGAAACTTTCATATTGCCGTCTTTTTATATGGCGGACGCGCTTGCGCTGTGCATATCCTTAAAAGGTCTACAATAAAATATCGCAGCTTCCACCTCATCACTTTAACTATTTATTATAAAATATAAATAAATGAAACAAGTTTTGTGTAGACCTCTTGGAAGTCGCAATCTGACTGACGGAAAATATGCACCCGTGTACGGAAGGTCTTTGCTTGCAACCCGTCGACGCATATGACGAGCCGACTTCGAGTCGCGTTCGCATCAATTTGAAAATATCCGAGTGCGGACGGCCCTAGGTTTTGTTTATTTTAACATAAAATACGGTTAAAGGAATCGAAAATAGCAGGCGCCCATTGTAATAAACATCATCCAAAATGTTGGTATTATAAATTAAGTCGGATCCACACATTAGAGCCAATGTTTGCCATCTTTTTATTCGAACACGATTCTGATATTTTAAAATCCTGTACGGAATACCATAAAAAAATTAAATAGACATCATAACCAACACTAATAAAACAAAAACAGAAACATCAAACACGGCCAATATGTGGCTAGCTGTGCCAATATTGGCCCCAATATCCTTTGATATTTTGTCGAAAAACCCACACTCGACGGGTTACCTCTCAACATTGTTGTTTGCCCCAATGTGTGGAGCTGGCTTTCATACACTATGCACCAACATCACCGAACATAAAAAGAAATTAAGGTAGAGATTTTTGTAGCCACTGGCTGGTCTACAATAACTTTTTTTGAAGTTTCATTGACTCATCACTTTCGAAATATTAAACTATTGATTTAAAATATTGTAAATTACAATACATTATATGGTGTAAGCATAATTTACATAAATAAAATATCGTAAAAATTATTGGATTGAAATATTTACACATACCAAGTTACTGATAAAAAACTTGGTCAAATGGTTGATCAAGAAATTGAAAAGATTTCATTGTTTTTCACTCTTCACGTTACTGACCAATTTATTTTCGATTTTGAAGTTCTATTAACTTAATTGTATTTTTATGTTGCTACTCGTCACGTCATTAGCCTTGTTTACACCCGGACCAAATTAGTTCGAGGTCCAAATAATGTCACGCGTACTTTTTTTCTGGTTTACACACATGAGTATTAAAATTTGGTCCGTCTCAACTAGGGTAGATTAAATATAATTTTTATCGGTGTAAACATGTCGGTCATTTTTGGTGGACCAGAGTGACAGCTTTGATCGTTGACATTTTGCATGCTGCAAGGAAAACGTCGAATTCTGGTCAACCTAGGAAATATTTTTGTTGTTTTTACGTGTTTTAAAGTTCTGTAGGTATCCTTCTGCAACTTTTTTAATTAATTAATTTAACAATATATATTAAAAATAAACAAGGTTTGGTTCTGATCATAAACTCTGATTTTGGTACTAGATTAAATTGATCCACAAACTAAGTTGGTGTGTTGGTTGTGTAACAAAAAAAAAATAAGTCCTCGATTAGGTCCACGAACCTAATTGGTCCTCGCGGTGTAAACTAGGCTATTGTGAAACATGGTTTTTTAAGAATATAAACTATTTTTGGTTACCAAAAGACAAAAAATTATGAAGATGTCAAACTGACGTTTTGCAAATTTGCCACCAGGGGTCATGTTGCTAATTGTAAAAACTGAATACTAGGAAAAAACCTCAAAAAATCAGAATAACACTATTTACTAAAATTACTACCTCTCGTTTAGTTTATGCGTAATTTTGATGCACAGTGTATTATTTGTTGTGTTATGTTTATTATGTAAGTCTGATTCTTGCAAACACCATACAACCCAATAAAAGCATAAAATTAATTTCTCTAATTATTACAGTAAATTAAGTACAACTGGCTCGGTAAAACCTTACACGTGCGTCAAATATTTATGACAATATCAAAGATTTGTTTGACCAATGGTTTGCTTTTATCGATATATAAGAACAATGTGCTAAAGGTAAACAAATATATCATTTGAATACAGTACCTGCCTTTGGACTTTTGTCTTTTAAATCAAATTAAGTAAAAAAAGAACTGATTCTTTTCAAAATAACTGTGCACCATTTTTTGCTCTCGTGAGTATTTAGTACACATTCATTTATTTAGTTTCTAGTTTCAAGTTTTAAAAGATGTGTCTAAACCCATTAAACTCAAGCAATATTAAAATTTGAATAATAATTAAGTATTAAAATAACATGTTAGATTATGAAAGTTTGGCTATAATCAAAAAAAAAAAAAATTAAAGATTATTTATGAAAAGGTAAAAACGAAAACCGCAGTCAAAAATCAGTGATAAACCTCAAACAGATAATTTGATAATTTATATACTTTTTGTTAAAACATGTCTGGAAATTTCATAAAGGCACAATCATCATAATATATACTTATAAATTGCGTGTATTTTGAAATGAAAAAGACGAATAAACAGAAACAGAACCTGCATTTTCTGTTTAAGAGGAAATCGCTGTTTTAAATATTACACTGTCAAACATTTTTTTTTGTGACATGGACAAAATGAAGTGAATATTGTGTAAAACTTGCCCAGAATGGCCTTAGATTTTTCCCCCATAGTTTTATAAGACTTTGTTTTCTGCTATCATATAACAAGAGGTGTATTTTATTATTAATCCAAATATACCTCAAAATGTTGTTATCGATATTTTACGGCGATATTTCTTTTACGGAGCATTCTTTAACAATGTCCAGCAATAATCAGCAAAAAAACTGACACCCCAAATGTCTTGGTGAAACCGTTCCCGGTGTTCGTCACTTACAACTTCCAAATTTTCGGAAAGGAAATCGAAATGAAAGTCCCGAAAGTAAATTTTGAGAGACAAATTTCATACTATTTTCTTATAAGCATTAAGTAGTTCACTCACAATTTCTTTATAATGGTCAGCTTTTCCATTTCCAGAAAAATATGTAACAACTTATGTAAAAGCACTGGAAACTTCTTATTCAGTTTCAGTTATTATCAAATATTTCATTTTTTATTATTATCCTCATTTGTGGACCCGCAAATATGCCCTCTTTAATTTTTGCTTCGCTAAGTCTCGGAAATTTTTGTCTTAGACACAACAATCCTGTTTCATTCGGTTCCACTGCTTTAATAAAATTCTTTATCAATCCCAATTTAATACGCAGACGTGCAAGTACCTTTTTGGGATTAACTAGTGGTTCTAAAGTGGATTTATGAGAGCCAGGGCTAAGATAGTTATATCTAATCACAGGACTCAGCCTTCAACTCAAAAGAACGATAACGAAAATAATAGATCAAATCGAGTGAATTTAATAACTTAGAATATGTGCATGTGGACTTATTTTGACTTTTCCATCTTGTTTTAAGTAAGTTTATATGAAAATAAATGACGTAGCCAAAGTATAGTTCTACAGAGCCGATTGTACTTAAATAGTTAGAAATAATTAATACACATAACTTGAAACATAAAATTCGTCAGCACTGTTTTCCCAGTTCAAAATATTTTTGTTATAATAATCAACACCCATTGTGTTATTGTGTTAAAATAGTATGCATCTTGCGTAGCTAAATAGCAATAGGCAAACGTGAGTTTTCTAACCTGTTTTGCGTGTTGTCCATAGAGTGGTAAGAACCCTGAAGGTGCCTCGAATGAATAGGGTACTGAATACCGTCACCCAAACTAGAAAAGCAGTAAATAAAAAAATCGTTTTGTTTAAAACCACGTTAACTTCACCATTTAATACTCTAATATCCATCACGTGGAATAACAGAAAAATTTCCAATATATCACCAATTTTTACCAATTTTTTTTCAAAACTTTCAAAACATAGTATCATTAAATCAAGGACATATTACAAAAGTTGGGCGTTGTAAAACTAAGTTACTTCCATACATTAATTAGACATTTCCTTTAAAATAACTAATATTTCTTACAAATTAGGTTTCGGACGGATACACACGGAATCAGTTACTGTCTAATATTTTGTGCCGATTAAATTGTAATATTTTACAGATCACGTTCTGTAATTAGATAAATTAAATAAAACATTTCATTTTTAGTTTCCTATGAATAAATTTTAAAAAATAGGATTAAATTTGCGCTATCTCGGTTTACAGTGATTTTTTTGTACCTAAAATTTAGCTGCAAACCACCAGTGCTATCTTTTAAAAAATAGCATAGAACGTAAAAAAACAAAATCTGTACCAAGAATAGTTTTTCCCCGTTTTCTATATGGAAAAACCTTAAAAAAAACCATTTTTTTTAGATACTGTCAACACGTCAAAACAAGCGAGTAGTTATGACCACCTACTAGCCACAGAGCCGTTTTTCACACTTCGCCAAATTGGCTAAAAATTGCAATTATGAAAATTATTTTTTTATTGTACTAGATTAAGTATGTTTCTTATGTATTTCGATACGCTGAATCTAAATCGGAAGTCCGTTTGGGTGTACACCCTCCAAATTTTAAGAAAATTGCGAAAAAACGCTAACAATGGCTACAAATTGCGAAAAATTGCAATTATGAAAACAATTTTTTTTAATTAAACTCGATCAAGAATGTTTCTTATGTATTTTAATACGCTAAATCTAAATCCGCAGTCCGCACACCCTTCAAATTCTAAGTAGATTGCGAAAAACTGCTAAAAATTGCTAAAAATTTCGAAAAATTGCAGTTATAAAAATGAAAAAAAAAATATTAAACATAATTAAATATGCTTCTTATGTATTTCGATACGCCAAATCTAAATTCATAGTCCGCACACCCTTCAAATTTTGAGTAATTGCCAAAAACTGCTTATAATTGCAGTTATGAAAAATAATTTTTTTATTGAACTCGATCAAGTATGTTTCTGATATATTTTGATGGGATGGATCCAAATTTAGAATCTATTTATCTCGATGATTTATATATTTATCAAAAATTGTAAAAATTAGCGAGGATATAGCCGAAAATAGCAATAGTATTGTTCTTACATATAGCAATGAGCTGAACATGATTCCTCCCAAATTATCTTAAAATATTTTTAGATTCTGAGTAAAATGGAAAAAACGGGAATTGCGAAGAATACTACAAAAAAACTTTATAATAAATCTATCATTGACAGGATTTTTTTTGGGAATGATTCTTGCTTACCTGAAGCATGTTTTTTTAACTTTCTGTCAATGATGAAAGAGATGCAAAAACGATGTAAAAATAAGGCGAGGAACGACCTTCATTGATTTTAAACTATTCTTCGCTTGTATTGAACTCTTTTTTCTTTGAATGTCCTATGCAGCAGATTTCTCTTTCGTTTTCTATTTTCTATAGTTATTTCTTTCTTTAGCCTCCAGCATAAATCTGTCATTATGTTGACATTCCACCTTCCTTGATACAGACTCTCCATTTCACTTGCCTTGATTCTTATTCTTCACTATAGTCTTTAAAGTTTTGAAAAAAGTAGTCGAGGTGAGAGTGTAGGAAGTGCAATTTCAGATCCATCAAGCAACTCATATTTTTAAAATTTTCTAGCAACTCTTCAACTAAATTCTGGTAATTTTCAGTCTTTATATTTCCCAAAAAGTTCTGAGAAATATTTTTAAAACTTTTCCAAGCTACTTCCTTACTACGTCTTCAAATAAACTCCGAATTTGTGGTCCATCGAAAATCCCCCCTTTTAATTTACCATTACTTATCACTGCAATTTTTCAAAATTTTTAGCCAGTTTTAGCGTTTTTTCGCCATTTACTTAAAATTTAAAGTTGTACGGTCAAACGGACTTCGGATTTGGATCGCGTATCGAAATACATAAAAAAACTTATACTAGTTTAAGAATTTTTTTAAATTTTCATAACTGCAGTTTTTCGCAATTTTAAACCATTTTTAGCAATTTTCCGCAATTCACTCAAAACTTGTAGGGTCTACTAGAAAAAAGCTAACTTTTGCACAGATTTTGGTATTTTATGTTCTATGCACCACTTATTAAAATATGGTACTGGTGGTTTGCTATTAAATTTTAGGTACCAAAACAGCTTTTATTTTGCTCTGTAAACTGTGCTAAGGGTCTTCAAGACAGGTGTTGCCTGCGACAGACAATATAAGTCTGTTTGTTATTTAGAAATATTTTATACCATTTTACACTTTTTCTACCTACGTAGTCCTAAAATACACCTTCCATAAGAGCGCTTACATAAAAAAAATGTAAAATAGTGTACACTATTTCTGAATAACAAACAGACCTGATATTAAAAGTCAGTAGTTATATAAATCTGACATTTAACTGTCAATGTAAGATATATTTTTAGAACACAAAATCGTAAAAATAACTTTAACTAAAGTATGTTTCTTAAGAGACATGGACGTTATAAAGTGCAAATTGTCTAAGAAAATACCCTATACATGGAGATTCAAAAAGAATATCCTATTATTACTCTACTTTATTATCCAATTTATAATTAAAAAAAATCGGGATTATAAGTCCTAATTATGTTTAAATTAACACTATGGTTGAATTTATTGACCCAACTCTTGTTTATACCATAAAATAACTGCCACAGATACTCAGACCGACCATACAACCGAGCTGAAAACCCAAATAGCACACTTTTACTCACAGATCCGCACAGATTGGTTGGAGTAAAGTATCTGCTAGTTAAAAGATCGATCTGGGCGTCTGTGGGCACCTTTATACAGTAATCGGAACAATTTACGATCATATACCTAAGGAAAAGAACGTGGCGATATTTACTTTTTTTAAAATTGGTATGCATAGTACCTTGTGACATGATGGTGTTATATATATATATATATATATATATATATATATATATATATATATATATATATATATATATATATATATATATATATATATATATATATATATATATATATATATTTGTTTTTTTTTTTTAATTCAAGTATTTGTAGAAAAATAAAATTATGAGTAACCGTTCTTTTTCGCCATAAAAATAAACAAAACAAAAAAGAAATTCTAAATAAATATTTAGATTAAAACGGGGATAAACGGGTTTCTAGAGGAACTGAAGCAAATGGTTAAAGCTCTTCTTTTGTAAATACATTTTTATTGGTCAAGTACGTATCTAGAATAAATCTTTGTAAAGTTTAGAACGAACTTTGCTAACCGTCAATATGTCGATTAATTATTAAAATTCCCAAAAAATTTGATTTCGATAAGTTATGAATCTTTATTTGAAATCAAATTGTAATATATTCTAGATCACGTTTTTAAATTACTCTGAAGATAAGTATTAAGAGAATCAACCCCAGTTTTTTAAAAAGAACCTGTTAAGAATGAAAACTGACGGGCACTAAATTAAATAACAATAATAATAATAATAATAATACCATAAGCCAAAACGTTTCGAAGTATGATATATTTAAATAAGTAGGTAATTAGTAAATGTAAAGCCGCAACGGTATGTCGCCACTCATAGTCTGAACAGTAACGGATGCACAGGTTTAAAAATGCAAAAGTACTACAAACCAACTAAATGCAAACCTTAGAATTAGGGATTTCAAAAACCTTGTTTACAGCAACTTACTTAATTTTTTACTTTAACAAAAAGTAGCAAAAACAAAAACCAAAGGGGGTATAGAAGTACTAATATAAGATAAGTTATGTTATGTGTTATGTAATTAATTATCCGTAAAGATATTTCGTTAAAATAATGTTTGGCTAAGTTCTGGTTACTTAAAAAATTCATATTGGGTTCTGATTTATAATCTTTAAAAGAAGTATCTTATTGGGGTTTACAGAGACTTATCGGAAGGATTACATACACAAATTAAAAAATATTTTATTTTGACTGATAAAAAGTCACAGATTAAAAAAATTGCCTTTACTTTGTGCAAAGAATTTTTACCGCTTCAAAGTGTGAGAATACAGAAAGTAAGAAGACTAAAACCCAGTTATGTAAGCTAATAGACAATCTGCCAATTTCCAGTCGCAAATGAGAAAGAGGTAATAAATGGATTTTTTAATGATAACAAAAATTAAATGATGCTTTTAAGTTTACTGGTCTTATAGAAAAAAAAAATATGTCTTTTTGAAAGGGTTTAATTCTTAAAAATAATTGTATTGTTAAGAATACTACAAATTTGTCAAATAGGTAAGGATATGTGCACATTGACAGCAGATTTTTCGGTGTGGATTTGTTAAATTTTTAAGAAAAAAAGTACTTTCTTCTGAATGATGTGTGATGAATTATCTCTGTTAGAGATTTCTACTTCTTCCACTTCCCTATGTGATACTGAACATTTAAAAATATTTTTCAAAGTACGGCATGCCTGAGGTAGGTATTTCAAATAAAGGTTCTACCAAAATAATTACCTTATAAATCGCTATCAGAAAATCATAGTTTTTACGTGAATTTTAACGATCTGCATAAAAATAATTAAAGCCGATACACCTTTGTCAGACTTGTAATTTTAAGCAATATGATTTATTACATAGATTTATGTGTGCCTTTTTTGTAATCAAGATAAATTTCCAAACTTTTTAAATACTTTAAATAACCTAGAAAACATTTAAAACAAACTCTAAAAATCTTTTAAATTTCGCTTTGAATTTCAAAAATAGGAACAAAAATCGACTTATGTGTCATCTGGTGTGCAAGCAGCATAATATAATTTATATTATTTTAATTAAATATCATAAAATTGCTTTTTAACGTTTCAAGGTTTAATAAAGTATTACTCTACAATTCTCTCCCCTTGTTGGGGCTTTGTCAAGAATGTGTAAGGTACTGAAGCTTTTTATTTTAATCCCAATTAGAAAACTTACATATATTTTAAATAAATTAATTGTAAAAAACAGAAATAAATATGCACTTAAATATGCATAAATCAAAATTGTCTAAAATTCAACAAAAAATTATTTAGCTCTAATAACCACCTTATTAGGAACATTTTTGTTAAAAAAAAAAGGTAGATGATGTGTTTGCACTGCAATAAGCTTTTAGATTTTTAAAACTTGTAATAGTAACATGCAAGTTATAATGAAGAAAAGTAACAAGGATCAAATAAATCTTTTTGAATATAAAAATTTAAAATATTGATGATCTCATCAAATTTAACATCTATAGAAAAATTAACTTATCCTTATTTGACAATTTAATACACAGCCAGCCACCTTTCCACAAAATAAAACAAATTTCGAGTAAGAACTTTGTATTATTAAACAAACAGCAAGAAATAACTGGTATAAAAAAAATCTAATTGATAGTTCTTTTGAAAAAAAAGAAACGGAAATTACTAATTAAAGAGTTTAATAGTGTTATAAAACCAAAAAACAATGTTAAGCTTATACATTATATCCCAAAAATTTGTAATGATGTATAAAACAGACTAGATAAAATAGGCTGTAAGACCATTTCTGTAAAAAAAGGTCAACCTTGGTAGACTATTAGTAAGCAATAAGGATAAAACAGAAAACCTAAAATAGGGCCATTTTAAATTTAAAATGATGATAGCAAAAATAACTGAACCAAAATGTATTACATTACAAAGTCAGTAACCATGGTTACAGGCGCAAATTGCCAGTGAGCAGACCTTTTTTTTATTTATTTTAATTTACTTGATTCTCGAACTAAAATGGCCCAATAATCGACATGTCACGCGTTTATAAAATGAATTGTGCAGACTGTAATAAGAAATGTATTGGTGGGAGTGGAAAAAAAACTAGATTAAATGAACATAGAATATCAATTATAAACACTTTAAAAAACACGGGAATTTGAACTTATTGTGTAGAACAAATTCATATAGATTTAAAGAGTGTTAAATTACTTCAACTGGAACGGCACAGTTTTTTCTACCAATGATCAAATAACTTTTTAAGACATGCCGATTATAAATAAATATATTGTGAACATTTGTGAAATGGTTTTGTTCTTGATCTTTCTAACTTTAGCATATTACATATTCTTGACAAAGCATTAACAAGAAAAAACAATTTTAGAGTAATAATTGCACTTTAAAACATTGAAAAGCAATTTTTATTTTATTTAATCATAACATTAAAAAATGTTTCACAACAAACCAACTGAGGACACCATACGGCATATTAAAATTTATATTGGTAAAAATGGAGATTGGTCCTTTTAATACTTAGATCTAGAATCATGATAACAAAAATATAACATAAAGTTAGTAAAATAATTTTTTAGTTGACTTCTATTGCTTACTGCATATCTAAATTCTTTCTTGTTAATGAAAAGTTAAGGAATAAAAAAAACATGTCGATAATGTCCAATTTACAGCCCTCCTATCAAGAATGCAGTATTTAACTAGTAAATACAATTAAAATTTATTCTCTAAGGTACCATAAACCGAAACGAAAATTCAAGTTAAATTGTAATATTTATCAAACTCATGTCCCGGTAATATTTCTAAAGCCTAGTCCAGACCTACATACATTTGCCCGCCAACATTGAAACATTTGTATAAAAACTGTATAAAAGCTGTTTAAAATGTGTTTGCAAACATATGTTTAAAAACATTTAAACAAATGTTTAAGGTTTTTTTGTTTCCCGCCAGAATGGGAAACACGTGTTTTTATACTCGCCAACAAGCAAGTCTGGACGCATTTGGGGCAAATGTATATTTATTTGTTGTATCAGTGGCGCTTGTAATTTTGTGGTTTTGGTTAGTTGTGGTTGTATATGTATCCAGCACAAATGCCCGCCACTGCCTCACTGCTTAGCGACATGTTTTTTTCTTTGGTCGGGACCATAGATAAAAGTTTATGTGGTCGGGACTTAATTGCAACCTAGTTTTTAGTAAATATTTATCGAAACAAGACACCTAAACAAATGTTCAAATGTTTTGTTTGCGGACAACTTTTTTTAAGCATTTGTTTGTGGGCAAATGTATGTAGGTCTGGACTAGCCCTAAGATATTAAAAGATATCATAATGTTCAACACCCTTTTTTTATTAAAAAACTAACTACTTTAAATGTCAATAAAAATGGAAGGTGGTTTATGGGTATGTGAAGGAATGGAATAGAAAAAATCTAAATGTTATGTACCTTGTGCTAACAGGCAGGAACCATTGTTTAGGATCTTCTCCAAACACTTGTTTGAAATTTTTAAACCGTCCCAAATGAAATCCATATTTGTCAGCACCCACTCCTCTAAAACTTGGAGGTCTGAAGGCCTCTAAATAAACACAAAAAGAATATTATTAAAATTTAAAAATAAAATAAAAAAAATATATGCTTAATTTTATTTTACAACAAGGTGACAATATTTCTTAGAATATACTAATAACTATCAAACAAAAAAATTTTAGGGTCTCTAATGATTTGCCTTTGAACGGCTACTCAGTAGGAGATCTGTACAAAAACCAAACTTGATTAGTCCATCTTTTAGTTAAGGTCTAAAATCACTTATTCCTGTTGAAGTGATTTATTTTTAGTGTTGTAAAGCCAGTTGATCCAATATTAAATATTTTAAACATATTTTTGGTTAAATAACTTAACAGAATTAAAACATTTTGTAAAATACAACTGTATGAGTAAAAGGACCTCAGAAGACAATAATAAAGGGTTATTTTTAGGATTTACCACAAAGCTATGGTATCTTACCTACAATTGTTAAGCTACATGATATTAAGAAATTGTTATGTATGTGTATGAATGTTATCCCAGAACTTACCAGAGTAGTTCTATTTTCAAGAACCAAATAACAATGGTATCCAAACAAAGACATCAAACTCACACCAAACATAATTGCAACGAAAAATAAGAACAAAATGTGAAAACGGCCCATTCCTTGTAAATCGCCCTGAAAAAAATTGATAGTGAAATTAAATTTAAAGAAGCAATTGTAAAACCATGTTTACCTTCCAGAAAGCGATAAAGTAGGGAAGTGATGTTAGGCAGATAAACAAGCAATAAATCAAGGCATATCCCAAAAATAGTACAAAAAATTTGTAATTTGTGAAACAAACACAGTTGTTTATCCAGGGACAGTGATGGTCCATTTTTAAAATACATTCCCCACATACAGAACAGTGGTGTGTCCTGTCTGGTTTAACAACTTTACATTTCTCACAAAATCTTACACTTCCTCCTATGGTTACATTTGTTACTGGTAGATTTTTAGCACAATTCTCTAGTATTCGATTCTGCATTTCAAGAGAATCACTGTGATGCATATATGCTTCATAATCGGCATCTATTATCCTAAACTAAAAAAAAGAGCTATTTATTTAAAACGTCTAGAACATATTATCTGTGTGCACTTAAAGATTTTGATTTTGAAACAAAAATCCATTACTTTAATTTTATTTTTTTTAATATGGTCTATAAAGGCAAACTTTCTAATAAAAAGAAATATTTTTCAAAATCATAGGTCTTCAGTGCCCAAGACAGGATATTTGTTTAACTTACATTATTAGGCACTCTTCCTATGTCTGTAAAAATGGTCTGAGCATATGACCAGCAGAACATAAAGAAAAAAAAATGATAAAATATGAGGTAAAAAATCTGGCCTATGGTACTCTCAACAGTAACTAAAACAATAAAAAGCATCTTTATTATTTTGGTTAATGGTTTTTAAGTAATTTCTTATAGTAACTCAACATAGAAATTATTTGATAACTATTTAATTAATATCATTCAGTGCCACTGAGGGGTTTAAACAACATGAATGTAATAAACAGTGACTTGTGGCCAACAGATACAATGTTTAAGCATTTTTAGAATCGACAGTGCTCTATGCCTTTGCAAAACACAAAGAGTGCAATGAGCTCTCAACAGTGTTTTATCTATAAACAGAATCTCTAAGTTCAAGAGACCTTTTTTCTGATAAGTATCTGGATGCCTAAGTAATCACTCTCTTAAAGCCAATTAGGCTTCAACTTTACCAGTGACTGTTGCAAAGACCATGGTAAAGGAATTGGCTTAGCGATGCTACAGAGTCTTAACACTAAAGTTAAATAAATGATCAATATGAAGGCTACAATTATTTAAATTTATACCATAATCTAATATGTTCATATTAAAATGTACAAGTTTTATGTATTATCTATTATTATTTAAGTTTGGTATTAATAGACTTGGATATGAAAGCAATAAAGTTTAACAACTGCCTAAACAATGTATTTTTAAGTCTTAAACTGCCTGTTGGTAAAATTTTCCCTTTCATTATCCATGTTTTATTTGTAAAAGTAATAGTGTGGAATATTGTGAATGACGACAATCTATCACCAGATATTTAATTCTTGTGCATTTACTACTCCAATTCCTTAAGAAGCTTATCACAAGAGAAGTGATTTGAACCACACTTTAAACTGGTTTCATAACGATTTGTACCCTCAGTGATGGTATTTCAAAACTACAAAATTTTTGGTAAAATTTTACTTTATGGACACCACGCCGATTTTCATTAATTTTGGGTACGGGGTTTTTTTGGGGCGCTGATCACAAATTTAAAATCGGTTTTTTCCGGAAACCTGTGGTTTTTGAATTATTAGACCTACAAGTGGACTAACCTCAAAATGGACATTTTTCCAAAATTCCTCCTTCTTGAAACTGATACCATCAAAATGGAACATACACTGATTGGGCACTTATATATTAAACGAATACACTAAAAATTACAAAAGTTTATTGCTTATTTTTAGTAAAAACACCTCAAATAAATCCAGTTTTTTTATATCTTCTCTCAAAGTACAGAAAAGTGGATTCATTTGAGATAATTTTTGCTTAAAATAGACAATAAATTATTGTAAATTTTAGTGTATTTGTTTAATATATAAGTGCCTAATCAGTGTATGTTCCTATTTGTTGGTAATCAGTTCAGTCAGAAAGGAGAATTTTGAGGTTAGTTCACTTGGAGGCCTAATAACTCAAAAACCAGAGGTTCCCGGAAAAAACTTATTTTAGATTCGTGATCAGCGCCCAAAAAAACCCTCGTAGGCAAAATATTAGTAGAATTTTACCAAATTTTTGTATTCAGGTCATACAAATTAATAAAATTTACCATATTGTGTTAAATATTTGCAAACTTATTATTTTAACTTAAATGACTTAAAGGCTAGTGGAAGAGAATTTGGCTACTATAATATGGACCGTTAAACTATCTTAAGCAGTAACTATAAAAATGGTTCTAATTAAATAGATTAATCACACATCCACACAAGCAAAAACGGTTTTTTTTCCATTTAAGGTTTAATTTACATTGTGGTTTATCAGATGACTAAATGATAAAAATAAGTAGTTAAAAGGGATTAACTTACTAAGACACAACTGAACAACATATGCATAGTATGACCAAGCTACAATTGTAATAATGAACAATACAGGTATCCATTTAACAGTCTTTAAACACCAAAAGCAGGGGCCTTTATTTTCAGTCCCAGGGACAGCCATTGTCGACAAATTTATCGCTATATCAGTCTTATAAAAGAATTCATTTCAAAAATCCACATAAATATGGTAATAGGGCGCGGTTTTAAACAAAATATTAACCTAAAAATTAAAACACATAGAAAATTAAATAAAACATTTTTGGTTTTAACTTACGGCTTTCCATTATAGAGGTGGTTTACATTCTTACATAAAAAGTAATATTTACAAATAAATTTAGTAATCTGCCTCAATAGTTTTTACTGTTTATCTGCCTAGATAGTAATTTTATTTTCAAAACTACTTATTTCTTTTCTTTACAAAAGTATGTCCATGTTTTATCCTTTTTTTTTAAAGAAATGGATTACTTTTTTTGATTGTTATCTGTCAAGTTGACAAAATGTCAACCAACCAATGTAGCCAACGGTGCCATGTAGCCAACTCATTCTATTTTAAAGTTGTTCCTTTTCCAGCGATGGATTGTGCGCTGGTCCATCACATCGTTCTTTAATAAATCGCTAGCTATATGATAGACAACGAGGTTAGGTTAGAAATGTAACCTCGTTGATGATAGATTTCCAGCGACTCAAAATTTGATACTAAAACAATAGGCTGTTGTTAAATTCATCGATGAATCGTGCGCACTAATCGCTGTTTCATCAAGCCGTTTTTAAATTAAATGATGGAAAAGCGCTAAAGAAAGATGGCCGTTGTTTTAGTAGTATATGGACAAGGATAAAACTAGCGGTAATCTAGTGTGACGTCACGATATGTTTCAGCGCTAAACCATCTGATGAATTTAACAACACGCCTAATGTGATATGTATCAAATGATGGGTGGCTACTGTATCGCTGGGTTCTGATAAAAGCGACTTATTTTCGGACCTTCTTGGTTGACAAACTGAGACCGTCATTTACGAGAGAGAGGAGTATGTTTGCAGAAGCCTGTCGACGGGAATCTTGCGAGCGCTCATTTCTAGTGGTAGTATCTTCAAGCATATACTGTTAGAGGCAGCTCGGCAGTGCGAACAAGGCGTGCGAGGGTCAGTGGAAGGGGTATATACCCTGCTTTGTCTCACACGCTTGTTAGCACTGCCAAAGGATGGTATATAAGTCACCGTAGCCAGAGTTAGCAACTTAGGGGTTTTCCTCCTAAATTTAGGGTAAAAAAATTAAAGAATGGGATTTTTTCAAAGAGGTATTCTAAAAAGAGCAGGGATGACATACGGCTGCTTGTACGCGGAAACGTCCGACGGTTAGAAAGAGAAAGGAGATAACGATACCCCATCCGTCTTTTTTTCTTGACGCATTTGAGAGAGAAAGAGAGATAGATAGAGTACTATGATCTTCTCTCTTCAATCGAAGTCTCTTTTTAATCGAAGGACAGTTCGCGGCCTGGCTCCCCTGCTCTATCTATAATACCTCTATGGATTTGTTTAGGGTTATTATATTTTTAGGGCTAATTTTAGGGGTACGTGGCAACTTTTTTAAAATTTTCAAAGTTAAATATAGTGTTTTTTTTGGGGGGAGGGATTTTAAGGGGTATATTAAATTGTGTTTGGGAGAAAAGATTTTTGTTTGAGTGTTGGTAACTCTGGCGTAGACCGCATTGCCAAGTTGTTTTATAGCCGATTTCGGCCCGTTTTGGTAAGGCCAGGTCCTCATGGGCGGACTGGAATCAGAGCGTACTGACAGCGAACTGGTTTTCCACAACGCGATTGGCCTAAACGATCACCTGATTTGTCAAAAGTGCGCTGTCATTATTCTGTGGAGAATACGCCAACAATACGCTAAAAAGTTGTGTTTGGCTTTACTTTTTTGCGCACTTTGGGCGACAAGTGACATAAGTGGCAGTCTGGCGTCTGGCTGTCTGGCAGTGTAGTATTGTGTGTGTGTACGTTTTATCAATTTATCATCAAATTTATAGGCATTTTTTAAAAATGTAAGTTAAATAATACTCCCACTACTGTTTACTGTTACTAACAACGCAAACACTTTGACATAAGATAAAAAAACAGTCCGCACGAACTGTCAAACGCCAAAACTGTTCACCCCCGTGGGGATCAGTGCGCCGAACTTCACGTAGTGCACAGTGAAATTGAGTCCGCTAATAATGCGCTCATGGGGACCCGCCCTTAGAGTTGTTTTTCTTTCACTTTACTTTTTATGTATTTTTATATTAAAAAGAAATAACCTAGCCTAGCAATTATTAAATTCAAAGATACGTGTCTGTTTTAAAATTTGCCATAGAACAACAGGAAGGTGTTACCTTTTTAATAAATGGTAAACAAATTAAAATCTTAATCAATATTAACCAACACCTACCAAAAATGTAACGGCTGTTATCATAGACAGACGTTACGGTTGTGACGTGCACACATCAATTGTCACCTACCAAAATCGGGGTATATACCAAAACAGGCAGAAATCGCCGTATGTTTATTTTGTTGTAAGAGTCGCTTTCCAGCTGCCATCTGTTCTGCGTTTGAAGCTCATGAGCTTAATGGCTTTAGCCTTCGTGCTTTAAACGCCACATGGAACGTGACGAAACGAATTTACTTTTACAACCTTTAAAAACGTTTCTGGGGCTCCTTCAGGAGAAAGGGGAAAGCAGTTATTGCGCGTCGGACGCAAAGTCAAAAAACTTGGCTGGAACGTCTGCTTGGAGAATCTAGACACACAGGTGCTTCGTTGCGTGCACAAAACGGAAGGCTGGAAAGCGGCTAAGGTAAACTGGAACGCATTTGAGTTGTTAATGGCCGTTTGCACCAATAGTTTAAGAAACCCTTAGCACTAAGTAATTCATAAAATGACCAAACAGGCAATGTGATTGGCTACAATTGAGATTTAAGATATACTTTACCCCAAGGGTTCCTTAAAATTGATGGTGCAAACGGCCATACGATAAATAAAAGTAGTAATAACTTAGTCACAAAATGGACTGATCAGTTTCTATTTGACCTCCAGGCAGTGAAGTCACGCGATAAAAAACTCTATAACTATTTCTGGGAAGGGTGGTCGGCGGTACCGTATCAACTGATTTTAACCCTTGGGGATCAAAGAGAGACTCACAACCAATTGATAAGAAGGGACCTTCTTCTGGGGCTAGGCGTTTTGAGCAAAGATTCCTATAAACTCATGTTTTTCCGTTTTTGTGCTGTGTACAAGGTGTTTTCCAATGGCGGAAGCTAGATGCGCGCCATTGGAAAATGCGGATGCCAGTAGCAGTCCTTGGTTTTAACGCCATTAATTGTGCCTCTTTTCGAAATAAAAACATTTTTAAAATTTTGATTTTGTGAATAATTTGGAATTTCCGGAAGCTACAGAGCCCGACTATTCAGAAGCTTTACCGACGAAGCCCAGGAAAGCTCACGTTGCTACATCACAACGTGTGTTTGGAAAGAGGAGAGCTGGCTAGTTGACTAGCATCAAAGCCAATGGGGGTTGTATATCCTTGCACTGGTGCTTGAAAAATTGCAGCGTGTCACACAACCTTTAAGTGCTTGTCACAAAAATTAGGGTATTCTTTTCATGCTCTAGAACAGCCCGTAACTACACCATAACTGTTTCTTTTATACTGAAGTCATTTTGCAGAAACGTTCAAGATCTAGTCTACAAGTTAAAAGGAATACACTTAATGAAACAGGTAGAAATGACATTAATATTGAATTAATTTTTCTTTGGAAAATCCACGGTTTTTAGTGTTTACTAGCGGATAAGTCATTTTTTACCTACAGGTTGAATCCAGATGTCTGCTTCAAAGATACAAGACGATATACCTCTTGCTGACGACGATCCCCAAGGTAAAAGTCTTTAAATTCTCGGATAAATATAACTGTTTACATTGTATTTAATTTTTAGTAATTATCAATGATGATCCAGAACCCAATTCCATGTCAGAAGGCAACTCCTCCAGCATGATTCATGGTAGAAGCATGGATTCGATACAATCCACTTTTACAAATGGCAGTTCTAGTCCACAGCATAACTCCTTAGAACCTGACACTAGCCCTGATGAACAAGAAGAAAAAGCCCGTCTTATTTCACAAGTTTTGGAACTACAGAACACCCTTGATGATCTGTCACAGAGAGTCGATAGTGTGAAAGAGGAAAATTTAAAACTGAGGTCAGAAAATCAAGTCTTAGGGCAATATATAGAAAACCTTATGTCAGCAAGTAGTGTCTTTCAGTCTACTTCACCTAAAATTAAGAAGAAGTAAAACTATCTCATATTTTAATTAAGATTTGATTTCACTCGAAGGAGTTAAAATGGTTTAATAGTTATATAGAGCCATTTAACAAAAGTCTTTTTAAAAATATTTTAATGTTCTGGTACTTTTTAAGGCATAAGTTTATAATTTTGTTAAAATATACCATATTTGCATATATGTGTGTAAAGCACTAAATGATTATTAAACCAAGGAAAAATACCTACCTACAATTTTTTTTATGCACAAAAATTAAGCTTTATGTTACCTTCTAATATGGTGACTAGATTTATTTTCTGCCTGTGATTTTTTTTTATAACTGTTAGAATATTCGATGACCAATTATTTTAAGCTAAATGTTATAAGTATTATTATTACTTAAAAAAATGATTTTAAAAAAAATATTATGCTTGCCATAAAGATGTTCTACAATGTTTATTGTTTTCTTTAAATCCTGATATTTTTTTCATTTAATTAATTTTTGACATTAAAAACAATTTATTTGATTTTTAGTCTAATAATGCTTTTACTCTTCCAAAGGGTGAACCACCTATTAAATTGTGACCACCTAGTATCCCATAAAAGTAATTCATTACAATATTTCTGGGGTAATCCCCAATATATATGATATAATACACATATTACCTTTTATTTTAAAGGAATTTCCAAATATCCTTGTTAATATTACGTATGTTTTTACTCACTGTGTTTAGTTAACACCGGGTATTAAAATATTCTTAAATTTATTTAACTGTACCATAAAATTAAAAAATATATATCAAGATATCAATAGGCTTAACCAGTGGCGTATATTTAACAACAAAAAGTGCGGAGCCAAACTGTTAAATTTAAAAATTTAATGAATGCCATAAGTAACAAATTAAATTATTTCCCAGAAGCATTCAATTTGTTTCAAAAAGTAGGGAGGGGAGCTGGGCCCTTTAAGTATATACCACTGAGGTTAGCTGTAAGAAACATAGAAGTTTAATACTTAGAGATCGAACGCTGTAAGAACAACACCGATACGTCACGGTCTCATATGGCAAACCCGTATAAAACCGTGACGTATCGGTGTTATTCTAACAGCGTTCGATCTCTACAGCATATAACACTAAACATTCAAATTGTTTTACTGTCAAACTTAGGCCAACTTAAATTAACTTAAGGTAAGAATGTACTAATATTGATGTGTTTTAGTTAAAAACTATGATTGGGATTTAAAAAACAACTGGTCATATTTAAACAAGAAAAACATTTTAACATCGGAGTTGACATATAATGATAAGAAGTTTATAAAACTTTAGATTTTTTTTTTAGAAATATATCCATAAATTGACCTCAAAAATGCTTGCTAACGAGTCCGTCATCAGTCATCACCCAAAGTCGAAATCTTAAATTTATTGGTTTTTGCAATATTCATATGATCATTTAAAATAAATTTGCAGATCTAAATATCATCAAGTCACAATGTCAAGTGATAAAATTGTCAAATAAACGTTTACCAAATTATATTTAAGAATTATTAATGAAACTTTTTTTTTATTAATCATGCAAATTTACAATCAGTTTTCATAGAACTATAAGTAAATGTTATGAGTGTATATTACACAAGTTGCCCAGTGACAACTCTCCTTTGGTAAGTTACATAATATTATATAATAACTAGTCTAACAAGTCTGTTGGCCAGAGTTTCTTTAGTCTTCTTACAACCTCCGGGGGAGTGTATAGCTGCCTTGCTTCAGCATTAGGATGGTCTGGTAATCCATTTGGGTAGTGTCTTGTATTTCTTCATCTACCATCGGTATAGCTGAGTCATCATGGAGTGTCTTATTGCTTACATATCAGGGAGCATTAAATATTGTTCTTAAAATTTTTGATTGTACTTTTTGCATAATCTTGATATTTGATGGTCTCGAGCATCCCCATAGCTGGATTCCATAGGTCCATATAGGTTTTATTATACATTTGTACAGTAAGAGTTTGTTTTCCATAGTAAGCTTTGATTTTCTTCCTAAAAGCCAATTCGTTTGCCGGATTTTAATCATTATTTGGTCTTTTTTGGCTTGTATATGAGGTTTCCATGTTAGTTTTTGGTCAAGAATTAGGCCCAAGTATTGTACTTGTGTGTTTAGTGGAATTTGTATTCCATTGATGGTTGTCGGAGGACATTCTTCTGTTTGGTTTGTAAACGTTACCTGTGAGGATTTGGTTTCATTCAAGTGCGCAGTTGCAGCGATAGGGTTTTCGTTGTTGGAGATTATAGCAGTGTCATCCGCAAATGTTGCCATTAGTGTTGTGTTTGAGGTAGGGATATCTGCAGTGATTATGAGGTATAGGTAGTTCAGTTTTACTTGGAAGTAACGATCTTCAAGGTAGGACTTCAGGATCAGGTAATAGGGAGTTGGAAGGATATGTTGTAAGTTTATATAGGATGCCGACATGCCAGACTCTGTAAAATGCTTTTTCTACATCTAGGAATGCTGAAGTGCAGTATTTCTTTTCTTTAAAACTTGTATGGATTTTATTTAATGCAACTAAAATAAAAATTTACCTAATTCAGCTTTTAAAGGTTGCACCCTATCAACATGAATTTGAAGTAAGTACTTTTCCTGTATAAAAAAATTATGCAATTTCTTAATAAATTTTTGTCTTGGTCCCATCCAAATGTGACACCCCTGTATACAAATTTTAAGATTTCTTGTTTATTTTAACTTTGTGTTATTTTTGTGTGTAGAACATGATCTATAAATATTGGGCGTCGAGCCTAGTTCAACGAGGTATCTTCCACACTTTCACCAACAAAAAGCTGATGAGACCTATTTCTCTTCTATAAGTATTTTAACAGCTTTTGCTCTGAAGAATTACCCAATATAAGTTATATCCTAGCAAATCTCTGAAGGGGAGCACAACGTGCGACTCTCATGTATTCCAATACTTTTTTTTTCCACTTTAGGTATGCAGGGTATATTGGTACTTAACTTTAGGCCTTTTTTTCGTTCGTGTTTTAAAGTAATTTCCATTTTGGTCTTTGGACAGTCAGTTGGTTTGGAAGTTACAAACCCTTTTTGAGAAATGACCGCTGAAGGCGTGGAAAGATCGTGTTTTTAAGTACCAACGGAAAACTCTTCCTGTAATTTAGTGATTTTGATATTTACCGTTTTAGGGTGATTTCTAATGCCTTTTTTCTTACTACGGTAGCCCCACCCGCAAACGCAGTCAAATGTGTAAATTATAAAAATTACGGTAGTCCACAATTTAATCAGTCAAACGTGGTTTTATGTGAAATTCATCGCACGGATTGGATTTTTGAATTAACTTAACTACATAGTTTTAAATACATGGCACAATGTATTCATTGTGCTGCGATTAACATAAGATTGCGGCCATTAATCGTCATCGGACGGATAGCACACAGTCGTATTTGAAACTATGTAGTTAATTAAAAAATCCGATCCGTGCGATGCGTACGGTCCGTCCTTAAAAAAGAAAGGTTATGTTAGAGATCTGTTAGTAATGTTTAAAAAAAGTTTTCAAGCTTTTTAAGCAATTGCCAACGTGTTTTCGACATTTTTAAGCTACTGCTGGACAATAAAGAACAGTGACATGTTACAAAGTCCGAACTTTTTTTTTTATCTGGGGACAGTCCACGAAGGCTGATGCCTAAGTACTAACGTACCGTGGGTGTCTTAAAGTGTGGTAAGAGGGAGTTTGTTCACACGGGACTTAAATATTTGGAGATTGGAAGGAGAAGGAAAAACTTCTGCGGGCAGCAGGTTCCATAGTCTTGACACTCTAGGGATGAAGGAACGAAGAAAGCGGGAAGTCGGGGCCTCTCTAACATCAAATTTTGGCGACATACCGCGTTGAACATTGTTAGGATAGTTAACATACCGATTTATTTTCGCGAGAAGCGGCAACGTAGGGGAAGGTCTTCTGACGTCAGTATCTACGTCATTATTTTGTACCCAGTATCTACCGCTATCGCCACTAGTCAGGAGGAGCGTTAATAATGGTTATGTCAAGTTTAAATTTAAAATAATGGAGGATTCGCGGCTTTTCTATTGTTTTGGTTTTTGTAATGTTTTTTTGCTATGGTTTAACAACTTTTTAAATTGCAGTTTTTTTTAATTAATTTCCAAATGGATAAATTAGTGCAATTATATTTAAATCATAAAGGATAAATTTACTTGTTATAGTTGACTTGGAAACAGCTAATATCTTATTAAATGAAAAATTTGGTTTATATATTATCTTTTCGACTTATTTCTTAACTCTCCAAAGACCTTACATTTAAATTTAAACTTAAAAGTGTATTAAACGATTAGTATGTAAGTTGACATACGTAAACCGTTTCGTTTTTGCGAGGATAGGCGGGTTAAACACGGTTATAATGGTGGGGGAAAGAACTGCTATCAACCGGTAGTTAAAAACGGTAAGTCGCGAAAAAATCCTTTAACTCAACTGTAAAAGGGTGCATAAAAGTTGCACTACGTGTCGCTCTGCTGGGAGCTGCCAGAGAAGGAATTATACTGGTCAATTCCTCTGAGCAGAAGCCGTTAAAATACCTATAGAACAGCGAAAGATTCCCTACAGCTCGACGGTGAGCAAGAAGAGGAAGCCTTTCTGTGAGCGTGGGATCATTAATAAGACGAACGGCTCTTCTTTGAATGGAGTCCAGAATGCTAAAGTGTTGTAGCGGACGCCATTCCCCAGACATGAGAAAAATATTTTAAAGAGGGTCTGATTTGGGATACATACAGATTGGAAGAAAAGAAATACTTTCGGGCTTGAAAGAGGAATCCAAGCTTTTTTGAAGCTGCCGAGGCTATGGATGTAATGTGCTTGTGCCAGTTGAGGTTATTCTCAAAAGTAACGCCGACAAGATTAAACGACTCTTTGTTCTGCAGAACTTGACCGCTCATATGTAACGGATGAGAAATGGCAGACTTTTTTCGCGACTGTGTTTTCGAGCATTAAACTGAAAAAGATTTTTGGCGCCCCAATCCAAGGTAAGTTTGAGGTCTTGTGAAAGAGATATCTGCATGCGCATGCGCATGTGCTTGTTTTTCAAATCAGAATTACATGGTGGCTTAAGAAATTGAATACTAGAGTCGTGGACGGTACTATCGTCAGCAAAACTATGAATGGGATTGATTGTGGAAGAGAGAAGATCGTTAATGTGTAGAAGAAACAGCGTGGGTGCCAGCACTGAGCCCTGGGGCACCCCAGCATTAATTTGGTAGAAGCTGGAAGAATGACCATCTACAGTTATTGAGATACGTCGATTAGAAAGGAAACTGGAGAGCCAAGAGCAAAGCTTAGGTGGAAGACCGTAAGAAGGAAGCCCGTCATGCCAGACCTGATCGAAAGCTTTGTATATGTCCAGAGCAACGATCTGGGATTCACCAAGAAACTCAAGGGACTTGTTCCAGTTGTGTGAGACAAAGAAAAAAAGATCAGCTGTGGATCTTCTGTGACGGAATCCATAGCTCTGTCATGTAGGATCTTAAGTTTTTCCAGATACTTTAAGATTTAGGAATTAATGAATTTTTCCATTACTTTGCAAACAACAACAAGAAGAGATATAGGTCTATAGTTAGAAGGGAGAGCCTTGGATCCTTTTTTGGGGACAAGTTGCACCGGTGCAGCTTTCCAACTCTCCGGAAAAATGCCCTTGTCGTAAGAGATTTGAAAGAGGTGAGTTAGGATGGGTGCAAGCTCGGGAGCACATTTTTTTAAGACGATTGCTGGTATGCCATCCAGCCCAGACGATTTTTTAGTATTAAGAGAAGAAAGGATACGCTTGATCTGTTTGACTTTAAAGATGATATCGGACATTTTATGAGAAACAGGGGCAACTGTTGAAAGAGGAAGATTAATAGGAGGATCAAGCGTAGAATTGCACAAATTGTTTGGCAAATAGTTCGGCTTTTCCTTTAGGGGTAGAAACAATTCCATTTTCAGAGATTAGGGGTGGAAAAGAGTTTGTGCAGAAGTTTTTTGACTAATATTTGTGGCAAATGACCAGAAAAAGCTTGCCATTCGAGCAAGAGAGAACTTTATCTTTTATCCGATTGTTAAAAGGGTCTTTTGCTTATCTGAGATGGTCTGATTATATTGATTTCTTGCTTCGAAGCTAGCCTGACGATTTTCGGGACTAGGGTTGTGAAGAAACTTTTTGTGGGCTTGAGTTTTTAAAGTCTGACTTTGTCACGGGATTTAGAAAACCACGGTTTGTGATTTGAAGTTATGGGGTTCTTTTTAGTGTGGGGAATAAAGGTCTCAATGCCTAGTTGATTGCTTTCGGTAATTTGTTTACATATTTAGGAAGGATCGTGACTAGAAAAGCAGGTAGGATCCCAAGGGTAGCTGGCAAGAAAATCTCTCAGACCATCCCAGTCGGCCGAGTTGTAGTGCCAGACGGTTCGTGGCGGCATCCATGGTCAGAACGACCAAGGGGAGCAGTTACTGATGCTTGGTAGAGTTCGGGGATGGAAGTAAGAAAGATATCTAGGGAGTTAGAATTATGGGTGGGAACCCTAGGAAAGTAGGTAGGTTCCATAATTAAATTGGTGAACGAGTTGCTGATTGCGAAATTTTCGGCTGCTCTGCCTTGTGAATCAGTTTTTGTAGAGCCTAGCGAGTTCTTATTATGAACATTAAAATCCCCGAGGACGATTACATCGGCCAATGGAAACTGGGAAATAATATTGTCGATCTTTATTGAAGGGAAATCAAAGAACTCGGTGTGGGAATTGTCAGACGGGGATCGGTATATACAGCAGATGAATTTGGTAGAAGATCTGAAAGTTAGTTTAAGCCAAATAATATCAGGCTTACCCGATTCGAGGTTAAAAACCCTAACACAAGCCAGGTCGTTGCAAACGTAAGCACAAACGTCGCCATGGGGTCGAAAAGATGAAATGAGTTCATAACATGGGAAAAGGAGGTGGTTGGTTGATGTTTTGGGACTTATTTGGGTTTCGATAAGATACAGTATGTGGGGTTTGGAAGATTGAAGATAATGGTGAACAGAGTTTACGTTGGAGTTAAGCCCACATATATTTGTGAAGGATATCAGACTTTTCGATGGTGGCCCCCCAGATGTACCCCTCGCTCAGAGAACCGAATTGAGGGGTATCTTACCTCCGGAATACTTTACTTTCGGGTGTGCCATCATCATTATTTCCAAATTTTACTATAGAGAAAAAAAAAGAAAGAAGAAGAAAAAGAAAAAAGAGAAAGAATGAAAATTGAAAGAGAAAGAAAGAAGAGGAAAAAGGAAAACTGACTCACCCGCCCAGAACTCGAAACGTCCCATAGGATCTATTAGACCCAAAAACTTCACGAGTCCTTTAAAGGGCAGCAAACATTCCTGCAGCCTACTGGAACAAACATTTTACACCTTCAAGTAAGGCACGTAAAAATAGCAAGCAGCTCCTTTAATTTCCAGTACGGAGATAAATATAAAGAAAGATAAAAACCTTTTTTGCATTCCAGATTTGCAATATTACAGATCGACGCATTGACATATATTTTGTCTTTAATTCTAAAAGCTAATCTTTTAAGTGCGGTAGCTATTTATTCTGTGCTTTTAGCATTCGGTCTTATCTAAAATTTATATGTACAGTGTGTCCAAAATTCGGCCTACATATTTTGCTACCTCATTTAGTATACTAAACAGGGAAATGTTTAAATAGGGAAAGTTTTAATAGAGAATTTAATTCTGATTTTTAATTGTGCAGTTAGTTATTTTCTTAAAAATTTAGTTCTGAAGATATTAGTGAAAAGGTGAAAATCGTCGATTTAAATTTTTCCTTGTAATTTATTTGTTTAAATTTTGACATGTCTTAAACTATGACATTATTAGAACACCTTTTGCAACAAAACATTTTGTCATCAATTTTTTTTCCGGTCGTCTATTGTTTTTCAGTTACCAACCAAAACTTTCGATTTTTATTTGGCGGCCATCTTTGATTTTTGGATATTTAAATTGCTTTTTAAATTCTCATTTTAACGATACCCCACTTGGCACTAAACAGTTTAAAAAATATTTTTAATAATACATTTGGCAACGCCGGCCCGACGAGACGTCTCATTAATGCGCTACTCGCGTCTAGAGATCCCCCGTGATCACGAGCTTCTTGACAGTGTTGACACACGAAGCGCTTTATTATGCTGAGGCTCGGCTAAAAAATTACATTTTAATGTAGTAATTTAGGTCCTTTTTTAATACGTCCCCGCCTTTTCACGTCAGAAATATGATTGGGGAAAATAAAAAGCCGCTTTGCTAACCAGAACTAACCATGACCGACTAGAACTTAGGGCTTTTGAATTTGTCTAAATTATTTGTAGAAGTTATAAACAAAATTTTAACAACGTATGAGAAAAAACCCGGGGAATATAAAATTACACTTTAAAAAATATATATAACTTCTAGCATATCAAAAATTATAAAAAATTGTTTATAACTTCTATGTATGGATAATTTAGACAAATTTAAAAGCCCTAAGTTCTAATCGGTCATGGTTAGTTCTGGTTAGCAAAGCGGCTTTTTATTTTCCCCAATTATATATCAGGCGCAAAAATGCGAAGACGTATTAGAAAAGAACCATGATTTGCTTTTTTTACATTAAACGCATTGTTAATTTAGAAAAAACCTACTTTTTAAATAACGCGCCGAGTCTCTGTATAAGCATAGGCGTGTTGTTAAATTTATCAGATGGTTTAGCGCTGAAATCTATTGTGACGTCACACTAGATTACCGCTAGTTTTGGGCAAGTTTTTAATTGCATCGATGGATCCAGCGCATTAAGCGCTAATTCATCAAACCGTTTTTAAACTACCACTGGAGAGTCCGATGGATTCCATTAAAGCGTTTTTAAAAAATACCTGAGCAAAAAATTATAAATAAATACGGAAGAGAAACACAACAATCAGCTAAGCATTGACAGTTTCAGAACAAACAGCGAGCTTTTTTAAACATTTCGTTTTAATTTGTTCCATTAGAACTTATCATGACGTCATTTGACGTTCAGGGCATAAATTCAGCGTACTTTTTATCGATGGAATAAAGAACTTGCCCTTTATCCTTGTCCATATACTATTAAAACAACAGCCATATTTCTTTAGCGCTTTTTCATCAATTAATTTAAAAACGGCTTGATGAAACAGCGATTAGTGCGCACGATTCATCGATGAATTTAACAACACGCCTCAGTGAATCATGTGTCAACACTGTCAAGAAGCTCGTGATCAGGGGGTATCTCTAGACGCGAGTTCGATGCGCTTCATGTCAATTTCCCTAATAAAGGTATGGCATAAATGTTTATTTTGCAAACAAAAGCGACAATATTTTAAAAAAATATAATTTGTGTTCTAGGAAAAAATATTTTGACAAAACCAAATCTAAGCAAAAAAAAAACAAAATATACCAATTCGATAATATGAAGATTATGCGTACTAACAAAAATGTTTGTTGTATTTCTTATAAACTTCTGTTTTGCTAATTGGTAATTCATGAACAATGAACAATTAATTTCGAGCCTTAATTTTTATGATATTTATTTGCATTTGTATTTAAAACAATAACAATAGAGTTTGTTAATTAACCTACTATTCATAGCCAGTAAATTTCCCTTTTTAAATGTGCCAGTTTCTTATTGCTATTTCCCAATTATTTTGTTAAAAATGTTTTATTAGACCAACAGTTTTTCAATAGAGAAAGATCAATGCGAAGACAAAACTGTATTTGCTAAAATATAAGAAAATGGGAAAAAATGTCTGTTGTAAATAAATGTTTCTTGCAAAAAAATACCACTGAATTTGAAGGTTCATTTAGTAAATGAATTACCAGTTAGCAAAACAGAAGTTGGTAAGAAATACAATAACGCCTCGCATAATCGGGCTTCGGTAAAGCCCGATTATGCGAGGCGTTGCGGTAATTGAAAGACTCAAGGCTGAGCATTGTGCTGCATAATGCGCTTTTGTGTCGTAACTGAAAAACACCCACAATCTTCATGTTATCGTATTGCTATCTTTTGTTTTTTTTAAGATTGCTAGGATTTGGTTTTGTCAAAATATTTTTTTAATAAAACACAAATGTTTTTTAAAATATTATTGCTTTTGTTTATTAAATACTCATTTATGTCATACCTTTATAAGGGAAATAGCAAGAGTGGTAAACTTAAGTTTACCACCCTGCATTGATAAAGCGTCGTGCCGGCGTTGCCAAATGTATTGTTAAAAATTATTTTTTAAAAATATTTAGGGGGCAGTGGAGTATCAGGAAATTTAAAGAGCTATTTAAATATCGAATAATCAAAGATGGCCGCCGTATAAAAATCGAAAATTTGGGTTAGTAACTGCAAAACACAAGACAATCGGTAAAAAAAAAGGTGGTAAAATATTCGTCATAAAAAAGTGTCCTCATAATGTCATAGTTTAAAACATGTTGAAATTAAAACAAATAAATTACAAGCAAAAATTAAAATCGACGATTTCCACTTTTTTACTTATATCCGCAGAACTAAAGTTTCAAGAAAATATGTAACTGTACAATCAAAATCAGCATTAAATTCTCTAAAACTTTCCTCATTTAAATATTTCCCTATCTTGTATACTAAATAAGGTAGCAATGCATGTATGCAGAATTTGTTACACACTGTATATGGTGAAATTCGCTTAAACGGTCAAGCGGTAAGGCTGCCTCTAGTAGGTACATTCTCAAAGAAAAGTATTAACCTTCGAGCATGTACCTATAGAGGCAGCCTTTTTCTTGGCCTTGCGAACAAACGTGCGAGAGAGAAAGAAAATATGATTACAATCTCTCTTTCTCTTTCTGAGTGCAAATATTGGTCGGCGGCCCAACCAATATTAAAACGTTTTCGCCCACCAATATTAACACGCGGAGCGAGAGAGAAAGATGGTACTTGGATTTTCTTTCTCTCGCACGGCCAAGCGGCAAGGCTGCCTCTAGTAGTATTGCTCGAAGATTATAACTAACAAATGGGTAACCACCTTGTAACCACAGAAAGCTTTAGCGTTTTTTTTTGCTTATAAACCACACGCCCATGGCGCAAAAGCGGAGCGCAACTGTCAAATTGCCAAAATCTGACTAGTTTGTTTTTATTTTGACGTTACGCTAACCAATCATATTTTAGGATTGACAGCACAAAACACGAAATTGACAGTTACGCTTTTACGCCCGTGGGACGTCGCCATAACTCCAGTTTCCTTCGAGCATATATCTTCTAGAGGCAACCTTGCCGCTTTGTGCTGATTGGTCAGAAAGAATAGACCGACCGATTAGCACGCAGAGCGGGGTATATCAACGATTAATCGTTGGGCAGAGCGTTGGGTGTATATACCCTTATCGCGCTAAGGTTGCCTCTAGAAGGCAAATGCTCGACTTTGTCTAGAAGTGTAATTATTACGAAATTTAAACTTTAAATAAAACACGTTCTAAAAAAGAAAAAAGAGTAAAATGCATAAAAGCGATGGATAATGCAGTTAATTTGTATGAAAATTACAAAAGTTATTTCGAGATATCGACGGTTTTTAAAACCTTTCGTTGCAAATTCTCCTTTATATGACGTTTATTGATGTTTCTCATTACAGGATTGCCAACATTAACTGGTTGTCTTAATTGCTCTATTTTTTTTTGTAGTTAAATCCAAATTAGTAGTAGGGCAAGTTCTTAATTGCATCGATGGATCCAGCGCATTAAGCGCATTAATTCATCAAACCGTTTTTAAACTACCACTGGAGAGTCCGATGGATTCCATTAAAGCGTGTTTATAAAATACTTGAGCAAAAAAATATAAATAAAACGGTAGAGAAACACAAAAATCCGCTAAGAATTGACAATTTCAGAACAAACAGCGAGTTTTTTTAAACATTTCATTTTAATTTGTTCCATCAGAACTTCTCATGACGTCATTTGACGTTCAGCGCATAAATTCAGCGTACTTTTTATCGATGGAATAAAGAACTTGCCCGTATCTTTACGCATATACCTTTAGAGGCAGCAAGAGTAGTACATTTATAGAAAAAGTATTTTTTGTTCTAATCGTAGAGCATATACCTATCGAGGCAGCCGTGCCACTTGGCCGTGCGAACAAGCGTGCGAGAGAGAAAAAGAATATGTGCATAACCTTTCTCTCTCGCTTTAACGTGCTGATTGGTTGGTGGAAGTGGTACATACCCTGCTTTGCGTGCTGATTGGTTTGCCCCTCCCCGTGGACCAATTAGCATGTTGGACTAAGAGAGAAAGGTTATACACCTATTTTTCTTTCTCTTTTGCACACTTGTTTGTACGGACAAGCGACAATGCTGCCTTTATAGGTATATGCTCGAAGGATATTATTGATCACTTGGAAACTTCGAGGATATACATACTATAGGATCTATGAGGTTTCACCATAAGCCAGCGTGCAATCAGCAAGCCGAGCGGGAGAGAAAGGTTGTACACTTATCACGCCAAGGCTGCCATATGCTTAAAGAACATAAGCTGTGAACATAAGGCTCCTAATTTCTTGAAACTCGCATGTAAAAATCAAACGTGGCAACGTTTTGTTTCCATGGATTTGACACTTGACATTGGGAGTACTGACGAATCGGTTTCCCAATCCAAAAACTACGTGTTCTTGTAAGTTTCATAGAATTAAGCATACAATACATGTAATTTACATGTCTCGAACATTCTAGCACTGATAGTTCATTTCTTATAAATATTAAGTGTTTATTGTCAATGGTGTAGAGTTCCGAAAGTAAATTAACTAGTCATTGCAGACAAATATGGCCGACGATGTTCCGGTACATTCGGGGCCAGAAAACGTAACAGAGGAGGAACCTCAAAAACAGGATGAAGTTTCCGAAGCTCAGCCACAGCCCCAGCAGCAAGAAGAAGCTACAGCTTCAGTTAGTTCTGCTGAAGCTGCCCCACCTCCATCTCCAAAGAAAAAAATTACCATTCACGTGAAAACACCAAAGGAAAAGGAATCGTTTGAAGTAGAAGAAGATGCTAATGTAAAAGATGTAAGTCCCTAACCTACATGTTTTTCCGTTTAAATCGTACCTAATTAAATGATTTATTGAGTGTATTTTGAATTATGGCTTGTATTTATTGACTTTGTGCAAAATTAAGTATCTACAAGAAACATTAAAGCCCTTTTTTATCTTCTAGTTTAAGGAAGTAATAGCTGCTAAATTTAGTGCTGAACCAGAGCAATTATGTCTGATTTTTGCTGGCAAAATTATGAAAGATGCAGATAACTTGCAAACACATAATATTAAAGATGGATTGACCATACATCTTGTTATACGAGCAGCACCTCGAAACACAGAAAATGCACCTCAACGACCTCCAGGTTTGTTAACTTATTATTTTTTAATAGACACTTTTGGGTGGCTTATTATAGAAATTTTAGTAGTATTGTCATCTTGTTAATTCTAAATATTTTGCCTAATTTAGTTAAAGTAACTTTTTATTTACCTTTACTGAAAGCAACAAACTCAAGGACTAGAATTAACACAAAGCCAGTTTGTAGACAGGGTGTTTGGTATAGTGATCTGTTTGTATTTGTTTTGAAAAAACATAAACAAACTGCCTGATCTTAAAATTTAAAATCAGGAAATTATCTTGAACATGTAATAAAAATTTTTAAAAATATTAGTTTTGTGTTAGTATAGACAACATCGATTTAAATAAAAACATTTATTGATATGACAGTTCCAAGATCCGATTGTACCGGCAACAAGGTAGATTTGGACAGCTGCTGTATTCGTTTGATAAAAAATTATATTAAATCAGGTATTGGATATTGTACGGCACTTTGATGTCATTTTATCTCTTTCTATTAAGTTGTATTATTCAATTACACATTTTGTAAACTGACTCGATCAACAGCAAGTGAATGACATATCTGTCTGTCACTTTAGATAATAAACAAAAATAGTGTTCTGCCTTAAAAAATAATTTTTAATAATAAAAAATCATCAATTTATAAAAATGTTATTTATGGTGAAATGCCATAAACATTAAAAAAGTTATTATTTCCGGAGTGATGTTATTCAGTGTGTTTAATCAACGTTGCCCATGCGATGTGTTTACAAGAACTCTCCCGCCTTGCCCCTTTGATTATACTAATGCCAAACAAGGTTTGTTTACTTTATTTCTATCCAAGAATTCGTTAACGGAAAGTGAATTTTTTCTTTTTCTATTGTAGCAGGGAATTAGCTTCTTTCTTTAAATGGCATTTCTAATACTAACAGCATGTCTTAGAAAGCATAACTTTATTATTGTATATAAAAAAATACCTATTTTTTATAAATCTGGTGTTTTAATTTATATATTTTAAGTATTAAACCAAAAAAAATCATAATATTTTTATGTGTGCTTTAGCTTCTTTTTCTTAGTATAAGTTGATTTATTGTTGCATTTGTAATTTTTATTATATTTCATACTTTAATAAATATTTGTTTGGTTATTGTCTTTTTTCTACCACTACATAAATATTTTATGTAGTAGTATGTAATATTTCTTGTAATAATTCAATAAAAACAGCCTTATTTTTTTCTTGTGAAAATTTAATAAAAACTCTTATTTATGAAAACTTTATGTTTATAAATAAAAATCTGATTTTTTAAAAATTTTTGGTATAATGTAAAATTATTTTCTTTAATTAGAGGCATTAAATACTTCTTTGGTAGTAAAATTTTTTGCCCCAAAGCCCCTTAACATTCAGTTTTTAAAATTTAGTTTTTTCTCTGCCAGAGATTTTTTTTATTCCTTATTTCAATGAAATTTCCAACAAAAATGCCCTATGATATTAAATACACATTTTAAACCTAATTTATCTATAGGTTTTAAAATATTTGGACCATATAATTTATTTCAAAAATTGTTTACATTATTCTGAAAATATTACTTGGGGCTAGTAAAACAACACCTGAATTTTGGCTCATTATTGTAGGCTCTTTCTATTAACTTATTTTAAATTTTGTTTATATTTAATTAAAAAAAAATAAGAAATTTAAAATAGAATAGTTAAATAGATCTTTATATTTAAAAAAAAAATTGGCTTCATCTTAAACTTGCTAAACCATAATTTTTTTCAAGGTAATGAGAAAGAAAATATCGAACAAAAATATTTGCCTTAATAAATCAGAATTGTAATTGTGGTTCTGTGGCTTAAGTAGTATACTTTAAAGGACCATGTTAAAAGATTTCTGAACATTCAAAAGTGATATATTAGATTTTTAGTAGTGAGAAAATGAGGTTGTTACATGTTTTTTATATGAATGGTTTATAAAAATAAGTGTAGACGTTTGTTAATTTAATCTTTAAAAAAGTGATTTTTTTTTCTTTTATTTTTGCAGCTGATATAGGTGCAACACCATTTAACCTAGGCAGTTTAGGTGGTTTGGCAGGTTTGGATAGCTTAGGGATGGGCTCAACAAACTTTATGGAAATCCAAAACAGGATGCAAAGCGAATTGTTGTCAAATCCAGATATGCTTAGGTCACTGTTAGATAACCCCCTTGTTCAAAGATTGATGAATGATCCTGAAAATATGAGAGCTTTAATAACTCGTAATCCACAGATGCAGGATTTGATGGAAAGGAATCCTGAAATTAGCCATATGCTAAATAATCCAGAGTTGCTGCGCCAAACTATGGAATTAGCAAGAAATCCATCTATGTTGCAAGAGCTGATGAGAAGCCATGATAGAGCTATGAGCAACTTGGAAAGTATTCCAGGGGGGTACAATGCTTTACACAGAATGTACAGAGATATACAGGAACCAATGCTGTCAGCTGCATCTGAACAATTTTCTCAAAACCCTTTTTCTGGGTTAATGGACAATACTCAGATCAACAATCCACAACAAGGAACAGAAAATAGGGATCCCCTGCCAAATCCTTGGAGCAGAGGTTCGCCAAATCCCCCCTCAGCTACCACTCCAGGAAGAAATGTTCTTAATAATCCGCCAATGGCAAGTATGCTGCAGCAAATGGCAGAAAATCCAGCTATGATTCAAAACATGCTGTCAGCACCATACACACGATCAGTTCTAGAAGCCTTAGCTGCTGATCCAAACATGGCAAATGCACTTTTGGCAGAAAATCCATTGTTATCTAGACATCCTCACCTTCAAGAACAGATGAGAAACATGATGCCTCAATTTTTGCAACAACTCCAAAATCCAGAAATGCAGAACCTTATGACCAATCCACAAGCCTTAAATGCTATTATGCAGATTCAGCAAGGTTGGTAGCCATAATCCACCCATTTCTGGTAAAAAATAAGTGACCTTTTTTTGTAGGAATGGAAACATTAAGGCAAACTGCTCCATCTTTAGTAAATACCTTTGCTCCCCCCACTGGGGCACCTGGGACCACATCTACTACTCAGGGTGCTACTGCAGAAGCAACTGCTGCTTCTGCTTCCACCACTACTACCAATACAACACCTGCTACTGCTAGTGCAGCTGGTACTGGTGCTACCACCAGTGGAGGAGATCCATTTTCTGAAGTAAGTACAAATATTAATAAGTATAATTACATTTTTTTTAAAATTTTTAGAGTTTTTACAGGAATTTGTTTTATAAATATCCTATTCCAATCCATCTTAAGCAAAATAAGCTGAGAAATCTAGCTTTTAAAAATAATTAATGGTTGTATAATATTATATTCTTAAGGTTTTTACTTTTATTTAATATTAAAGGTTTTCTTCCAAAAAAAAGTTATTGTTTTACTAGGGTTATTTTACCTATGGGCTCTAGAAGTTAATTTTTTAGTAAAGAAGCCCCTAAAAGTATTTTTTATAAAAAAGAAAAGAACCAAACGAATGTCTTAACATATTTAAGGTGGGATATCTAGAAGGCGTGCATAATGTTATATTCACTTCAGTTGTTTTATTTGGTAATTGTCAAAATAAAAGACAATTCATCTTCCCTTTCTTGTCCTTTCTTGTAAATGAGGGTGCCAAACAAGTAATATATTACAAAGGCTTTAAGCCCAGTAGGGGGAACCAACCTCATCGAAAACTTATTACTTTAATTAGTAAAAGAGGGAAGGAGTCGAAAATTTGCCGCTCGCAAGACCTCGAAAAACTTTGGCAACAAGAAGCAGCAGTCTTTGTAACAGGGAGAATGTTTTGGCCGTTTTTTTTGAGTGAATAATGTCACAATTGGTGGCCAATTACTTCAGAAGGGGGGGGGTTAAGAAATAATTTCTATTTGGTGTTATTAATTAATAGGAAAAAAAATATAAGTTTGTATTGTATCCACTAGAGAACAGAATGAACAATCGAAAACATGAAAATGCCGTGATTGGGGCATTTATTAATTCTAATTTAAATATTAAACAAGTAGGCTTGGAAATTAAAAACAAGAACAAAAGACTGGAAAACGACACAACTTATTTAAGTTGGCAGTTTTCAATTCTAATTCAATTTTTAAATAGGTGTTGCATTATTAGATTCTATTCAAAAATGAAATTCCAATTTTAAGTAGCATATAAAACTATAAGTTTTATTTATTTACAATGAGACAGAATGAAAAATGTCAACCATGAAAGTATGCCGTTTGGGCAAATTTTTTAATTCTTATTTAATATTACAAGTGTTTGACAATTTTAAATTAGAATAAAAGACTGCAAACGACAATTATTTGTTGGCAGTTGTCAATTCTAATTCAACTTTAAATAGGGGTTTCATTATTAGATTCTTAACTGCATAAAATGAGAATTCAATAATCTATACATCTAGAAAAACAATGGTTAAATTTCAAAATAAACTTTTCCAAAAACCGAAAAAAAGAATAATAAATAAACCGCGGGTTTTCAAAAAACCAAAATTAATTGTCTTTTTAAACCTATTTAAAAAAAAAAAAAAATATTAAAAGCGGTCAAAGTAATTTAAAATTATTTTTAACTTTCTCGAGAAAATCCCGAAAAACCGAGTTTTCCTTAAACAACGCCCTCTAGTTGGTGAAATACAAATTAGCCGACACCGAAAAAACGAGTACCCACTTAAACTACGTTCTATGAAACGTGGTTAGTTTTGGTATTTGAAGCATTATTTATCATGTTCCCCACCTTTATTATTGGAAATACGACAAAAAGTCCTGAACCAAAATGATGCAGAATTGGTTAGAGTTAGAGTTTTTGCTAATGTTATCAAAATTGTACCTAATACTAGGTACTAGGTTTTAAAAACTTGAAAATCATTTTCTGCTATTTCTCTTGACCATTTTTACTAAAAATATTTTTTTCCCAAAGATATGCGATAAATAGTTTCCGAGATACAGCCGGCGTTCTTTCTTATTTGGACACCCGGTACATTTACTTTACATAATATGGGTTTCGAATTTGCAAAACTGTAAAATGTCAATATATTTTAAATGAAAGTCGACACATCGTCGTATTGGTTTCTTTGACCATGATATATCAACTAGTTTAAAAGTAAAAAATATCTAAGTAATAATTATATAATGACAGTTGTCTGCTTTTACAGTGAAAAATTTTCTATTGCAGACTACATTAAAAGGTAATAAAAACCCAGTGTTCACTTTTATATTTAATCTAGTTTATAGAGGCAATTAATAATCTTAGCAAGAGATAAGAAAATTATTAATTCCTACTTGCATTGGTTATTGATAAGTATTGCATTGTTTCATACTATTTATTTGTGTGCATTTTACACATGGTTACCATGTTTTTCAAGGACCGTCCCATTAAAATAGTCTTTCGAGTTTACATTTAATAATGATATTCATGAACATCTTAATAAAGTAAATAATATATATATATATATATATATATATATATATATATATATATATATATATATATATATATATATATATATATATATATATATATATATATATATATATATATATATATATATATATATTATTTATTTATCTATTTATTTGTAATCTAAGCTGCGTTAACCACATTTATATACTTCACTTCCCATAATAAAACGATTTGTTGAAAAATAGGTGGCCGTAGAGCAATTTTAAGAAAATTATTGTACTGAATGGCCATATTAACTAGGGTTTGTTTAATAGGCAAATTCGCTACACATATCGATTTTGCATTTTGTGTATATTCATAGCCATAACATTTTATTACTTTTTTAACAGATTAGTTTATTTAGGGCTAATTAAAACAGATTTGAAACTTGGCTAGCCCAACTCAAAAAAGTGCAACGAAAATTAGATCCAAATTAGGGGCTTTTTAGGTGCGCAATTGATAACTATACAGAAATAACTTATTAAGCTAAATATTTTGTTTCTTAGTTTATGGCACGTATGGTTGCTGGGATGACAGCTGGTAATGACCAGACCTTACCACCCGAGCAACGCTACCAGCAGCAGTTAGAACAGTTGACAGCAATGGGTTTTCTAAACCGTGAAGCGAATTTGCAAGCCTTAATTTCTACTTTTGGAGATATAAACGCAGCAGTAGAAAAATTGTTAGCTTTGGGTCAGCTATCTATGAGCTAACCTTTTTAAAAGTTTACAATAATATTTTAGAGATGTTGAGCTTCTTTTGTAATTCATCTTTGAGGTGTTTCTGATGTTTCACGTTTTATCTGGTATTCATCTGCTTTTTTATAGTGTTTTACTTGATGTCAAGCCAAACATTTTATCTTTAATATTACTAAATATTACATGGGTTTCAGTTGTAGGGACTGGAGGGTCTATTTTTACTTTAAAATCTGTATTATGGTTACTAGTAATAAATATAGAAATTACCTATTTTATAAGGTACTTTAGACTATGTAAAAATATATTTTTTAAGCCGAAAGGTGGCATAGTTTACAAAAATCAATTGAATTGTGTGTCTAAAATTTTGACAAGCACTTTATAGTATATATATATATATATATATATATATATATATATATATATATATATATATATATATATATATATATATAAAATGTATTTTAAACTTTTTATTGATATTTATGTATTCTTTATTTTATAAACCCAAGGCTGCATTTTATAGGTTACATTTAAGTTACGTTTGCCATCAGCGAAAGCCTATAACGCTTTGTCACAATATAAAAGAAAAGATGCAAAATTTGGTTGTATCTAAGCGTGGTGTTATGATTAAAATTATTCAGGCACTTTCATCATTTTTGGCTTTATCACATTTTGTTATATGTATGTAAGTAATAGAAGTGAGATTAAAAATGAAACAATAAAAAGGGTAAGTTCAGCACCATTGAGTAAATGTTTTATTTGCATATTGGCGTTTTATTTTTACTGTCTATGCAATCCGTATATTTGCAGAGCTTTCATTCTTGTATTTGGACTTTTGTACGTATTATGGATAATTTAAATTAAGTCGGCTGGCATTTTGGCACAATTTTCTATTAATTAGCAATTTGCTATAAATTTTTTGCTTCTTGCTAATCGCAGGTACAATTTGAACAACACGCATGGCTTATCAAGGGTAGGTTTTATTTCCAATATCGTTTGTTGGATCATGTTGCTTTAGAAGTCAGAGATCATTGTTTTACCGTTTCGTGGATGCTAGTTCCAATGTATGAGCATCAAAAAGTACTAAGCTAAAATTTATTAAAGCCATAAAGTCTCCTTATACCTATCTTTGAGAACCCCGATGAATTAAGTCTTTTATTTAAAAGTCATTTAGTTTTAGTTACCAACATGAAAATTTTTGCAAACATTTGGACAAAAAGTTATAGACATCTAGCAACTTTATGTATTAGTACTAAAAGCCATTTTTATTGCTTGAACTACCTAAGGTAAACTAAAAAAATAGTGCGAAAATCAGAAACAGCCGATAAACGCTCTTAAAATATTGCTAAAAGTAAATAAAAAAGTGATGTAAGCTAAAAATAATGAATAAATAGTTGTGTTGCATCTAAAAAAATATCAACTTAAATTTATGCAATAAGTATACTCGCTAAAATGATTCGGGTTGTTTAACGTTGTATATTATAATCAATAGAAAGGACTTTTTCTTTTTATATTTATTTTTTTTAATAAATTAAAATAATCCAATTACTTACTTTTTAAAATAGCCATAAATTGTGTTTATTAATTATTTATTAATAACTATGTCAAAAGCTGAAAGATTAGAAAATATAAATAGCAGTTTTATTTACCATTTTTTAAAGTCCTTATTTTTTTTGCATTATGTATGATCTTCAAAACTAATATTAATCATAAAATTAGACAATGGACATCGACAAAGAGCCTTTTATTTTTCTTAAAGTGTTTCTTATTAAATTCTTATACAGTGTCTTTTAAAAGTCTTGCAAAGAGTGTACTTTTTGAAATAAAACAGACAACTTTGTTTCTTTAAATGCCAGGCCCACTTTATTTCTATTTTAGCGCCCCACAATTACTAAAACCTCCAGATGCCAGAACTCTATTCTAATTAGTTTCTGAAATATGCAACTATGCATTTTCATTAGGGCTTTGTATTTGAAGGATTAAATTTGTTTACTTTATCTCAAAAAGTGCATCCTTGACAACATTATAGATATTATCATCGAATCGGGCGTACCCTAAAACCACATATGGTAATTTTTACATTTTCTTTTTCTGCTGTTTGCGAAATATGGGGCCGTTCCGGGATATTTCAAAGACACTTATTACGTTTATATACAGACAAGAAGGGAAATAAATATGATAGCTAATTAAGTTTTTTTTTATTGTTTCACTTTTGTGGACAAAAGGGCGCTGAGAGAACTATGTTTATGAATTAATTTATTAACTATATAAAAAAGGTGAATATAACTGCTATTATCAACATTTTAGTTTTTTTTTTAACATTGATAGTTAAGCGCGCATGTTTTTTAATAATATTAGTTAAATTAAATGCGCGTTTTACATTATTAATTTATTATTTTATCTAAAATATTTTAGAAATAGTTTTTTTCTATACTTTTATTTAAGCTGGGTTAAATTTTTTGCTAACCAAAAATGTAAGTATTTTTGAAGCACTGTTTGGTGTGTCTAAATAATTTTTTATTTTGTTACTATATTTAAGATGAAAGATCAACTTTCATTCAAAGCTGATTTTGTGGTCGCCGCTTAAAAAGAGGCGATTTCAACAGTTCTGGGAAAAATAAAAAAATCAGTTAAGCTTGTGTGATAGGAATTAGTAAATTTAACTGATTTCAGCAAGTTTAACTAAGTATTTCTAAAATTTAAAAAAATTAACTTATGCCCTTAAAAATGTGGATCACTAAATTACTAAACAATTTTCTTTAATTAGTACACAATTTAGTACTGCAACTTTTTATAGCTTCTAGTTATGATAAACGCTAAAATAAGTACGTAAGATATTACTTTTCCAATGAAGTTTATACTTAATATTTTGGTTACCAAAAAAGTACCCCATTTATATTGGATTTTATTAATTATTACATCGTGTTTGATTGATTTTAAATTTAATTTAATATTGGGCTGTAGTAATTGACTTTATTATTGATTATTATATTAAAAATATATACCTTTCCTATAATCCACAAGCAAATTATATTTATTTCTTTTCAATATTCTTTAGAAAAAGCATTCCTGTAAATGGTCTTTTAAGTTTAATAAAATGTTACTATCTTTGAAGAATTTTCATTGTTAAGAAAGTTAGGTGCCAGGTAGTAAAATAAAATGTCAATTTTTTTTTGTTTATCTGTATTTTTTATATAGGCTATTGATTATTAGAAAATAAAAGGGGTAATAAGGAACAAATGCGAAGAGCTATTTTATGATTGACTGGTTTTTGGGGCCTAAATATGAAAAAAGTATAAAGTGTTATTAAATTTGGGCTTGCGTTTTTAAGAACGTTATAAATTTGTTGTCATTTTAAAAATTATAATTTATCTAGAAATCTATAGATTTTTAGAGGGTATAGGCTTAAAAAAGCTGACGTTAAAACCTTTAAAATTAGCGTAGCTAAAAGTATTTTCAAAAAAATTTGGCAAAAACATGATTTTTTAAATTCTACGTTTCATCCATTTTCGGCGGTTTTTCTATTTTATCAGATTATTTTTAATTTTGATAAAAAAGTACTATTATCCATTAAAAGTTGTTTTATAACATTATTTTAATAATAAATCATAGTTAATGTACCGTGAAGACTTTGTTTTTTTGTTAAATCAATAAAGGGTTTTATCACAATCATTGTTATATATTTATAAAACAGAAGTCTTACGTTTAATAAAAAAGGTAATAAAAATATACTTAAAAGCTATTGGACATCAAGGGCAATGTCTATATCATAATCTGTATCTTCATTTATGTCCTCCTGGAATATTTCAAGATCAAGCAAAATGGCTTATTGCCTAGTCCTATGAACCAGCCAGATGGCTTGTAAGTATTCAGAAGGCTGTCAAACAAACTGTGCGTGCTGGAAATTTGGTTATAGATATTACGTCTTTTGTAAAAAATGCAACTGATCTTAAAATATCTCATAAGTAAAGATGCAGATCCTGATATAAACATTGCCCTTGATGTCCAAAAGCTTTTAAGTATATTTTTATGAAACGTAAGCCTTCTGTTTTTATTAATATACAGGGTGTCTGGAAATAACGTTCGAATAATTCTAGGGGTGATTCTACTTGTTAAATTATGAAGAAAAGTTATCAACATAGGTCCGCAAATGCGTCATAAGGTTGCTATGGCGATTCAAAGATGGCACCGGGATATAGGGGTTCTATTTTATATCTCTGGAACCGTTTTAGATGGTCATCTGAGTTTTGGCATATGAGTTGCTTTTAATAGTAGGCACTTTTCAGTGTTTTTACTAAATTATTAATTTAATCAGGGGCGTACCGAGAGGGTAGGCTCGATTTAATTTGTTCACATTTTTAGTATGCGCCATATTTTTGCGGTAAACGAATTTAACATAAGGTTCAAAAATAAAGTTTATTTTATTATAATTGTGTTAATAAAATTCCGAAATACTCTTTTGCTTGGGCGACCATGCATGCATTATTTTCTTTTAAGAGTGTTTTCTCCAAAAAGGCCAGCCTGGCAAGTTTTTAACAAGAATACCTTTTTTGTGTTATTTATACCGCGGAATCAAAATTTCTAAAGAAAACTGCAAAACTATGACGTTTAATAAAAATGTGAATAAATTAAAACGAGGCCCCTGTCGGCACGCCTCTAATTAAAATAATAATTTAGTAAAAACATTAAAAAGTACCCATTATTAAAAGCAATTCATATGCCAAAACTCAGATGACTATCTGAAACGGCCCCAGAAATATAAAATAAAACCTATATCCCGGTGCCATCTTTAAATTCCCATAGCGACTTTATGACGCATTTGCGGACCTATGTTGATATGAACTTTTCTTCATAATTTAACAAGTAGAATGACCCCTAGAATTATTCGAACGTTATTACCGGACACCCTGTATAATAACAATGATTGTGATAAAACCATTTATAGATTTAAGAAAAAACAAAGTCTTCATGCTACACTAATAACGTTATGAAACATTTTTTTATAAATGAGAATTTTGTTTATAAAAAATAAAAATAATCTAATATACTGAAAAAACCGGCAAAAATTGATGAAAACTTGTAAAATTGAAAAAATCACGTCTTTATCAAATTTTAATAAGGATATTTTATTAAAAGGTTTTGACATCAGCTTTTTTTTGTAAACCAATGCCTATACCTATCTTGCTTTAGAAACAAAGTCGTGAACAAAAATTAAAATTGCGATTTTGTTTTTCTTTAAATTCATTTTTTATATTTATTTTGCAATATAATTTTTTTTTTAACTTTGGAAGATGCCATTTCCATAGAATTGCATAATAGGATCATCCTTTACAAAAAAGCTCACTACATATTTTTTGGTAAAAATGCATAGATTTCAGATACTTTAGTATTTTTAAAATGATTACAAATTGACATTTACATTTCCTTTATTTCCTACATTACAGTTCCTAGATTGGATACTAGGAACTGTTAAGCAAAATTGGTTTTATTAGTAGTTTTAAATATTTTCCTTTTAATGGCAGTGGCAGAATCTAACGTTTCAAGACTGCCGTTAGTAGAGAAAAATCCAAAAGTATTTCGAATAAGTAAAACTAACCACAACTAAAAACAAATAAAAATACCACAACTTTAATTACTAAAAAATAATCATACTTATTTAAATTCCTAGGCGATATTGTAAAATTTAAGGATATAGAAGGGATTGTTTTCTTTCAAGTAATTTTTAAAAACACAGGCAAGTCGACGGATCTCCCCTGACCCCTCTTTGCCGGCGGCCTTCGTTTAAATTGGTATTCCTTATAGCGGAGTGATTCCGTGAGTCTATCGTGTCTTTTTTTTTTTTGCGTAGAACCAGGTCAAACCAGTTAGGTTCCTTTGAGTATGTCACCGGGCACATGAAATCGTATTTTACGAAATTTTTTTGTGGTCTCGAACTTTTTAAATTAATAAAAAGTGATTTTTTTAAATTAAAAAAAAATATATTTTTTTCCGTTTTCACCGCCATAACTTTAAAACTATCAAAGATACCAAAAAAATTTTTGTGTCAAATTAAAGCTCAAACTGTAGCGCTTTTAACCTTATAAACTGTTTGGGCACAATTTGCACTTTCATGCCTTTAAAAATCAGATAAACTAAAATATATATTTTTGTATTGAAATTTTCACCAATCGATAAACTTTTTTATTTTTAAAAATATTTTCATACACGCAGCGAAAAAAATATAGCCAATTAATAACAAAAGTTTTTGAAAAAAAAATTTCCTAGAGCGTTTCGTTTGGCAACAGCGATTTTTTTTTCAGACGTAAAAAAGTATTATCGAGACCCGCATGGTGGTGGTTATCGAAATTTAGAGTGTGCTGTATGTATTTAGAATTTTAAAACAATGAAGCGAATTAATTGTAAAAAAATTGTGTATGATGGATACAAATCTGTTTTACAAAGACCTAGAATACAAGGGTTGTTATCATTACTATCAAGTGCTGAAAAAAGGCAGGACAATCTAGCAAACGAAATTCTGTTAAAAAATGTTATTTTAAATGGCGAAATGAAAATAAAATATTATAAAGACTGTCGTAAATCTTACACAGATTCTCAAAACTATTATCATAATTTGCAATCAGACAGTGGCGCCGGTCCTTCAAATTATTGTGACACTAAACTTAAATGGGATACTTTTAATATTAGGAAAATGTGTTTTTGCAACAATAGTAAAAATAAAAGAAGAAAAGTTAAATAAAAATTTGTTTAAACAAGTAATTTAAATATTATTATGTACCTACATAGTATAGTTGGTACCTTTATATTAGTTTATATTTTGTACTAAAACAAAATACGAATTTCAATTTTATCCTTATAAATCATGTTTAGGTATTTATTTTTTACATAGTACTGAATCTTTTTAGGTAGTAGAAAAGCTACCTATAAAAAAGTAATAAAGCTGCCAGGAATAAACGACATTAATATGATATCTAAATTACGTGGCTATAAAGATTTATTTGCGTTTGATGAGAAATATCATAAATTATGTTACAGCCACTACATCTCTGAAAGAAACATAAAATAGCACAAAAATAGGAAAACGGTTTCCGAACCTACCCGAAAATAGTTCGAGAATATCTACCTTTTCTGCGAGTATTGATAGTGATGTTCAGATAGAGCTTTTATTTCCTGAAGAAATGTCCAAAATTTAAACTTTATTAAGAGCTGCTGCCATAATACGTAGTGCAATGGCTTTATGTCAACCCAAAATTGAATTTCTAACATGTACTTGTGTGAAAGAAGGACTAAAATGTTGTAAGGAGTGTAAATTTCGTTCCTGCAATATCATTATTAAAGATTTTAGGGGCAGAAATGGATTAAATTTACGTAAAATGCTACTAATGAAGCGCCTAAATAACTACTTACATATTACATTTTGGGTCTGTAAAAAATCTCCTACGGAATTGGACGATTTTTAAATTTGCAATGTAAAATATTCTTTAAGTATTATTATTTAAGGCAAAAAAATGCGGATGATGTGGTTTTCACCAAGAAAAGCGCAATAAAAATTGGTCATTATTTGACATTTTATTTTAACTATTTACGATTTACATGTAATAAATTCATGCATCGCTTCAAGACGTTTACAGTGTTACTAAACGGAAATATTATTAATTTATAATAAAAACTTTGCCGTTACCATAAGGATAATTTTCATTAAATCAAAAATATTTGAATTTCAAGCCAGTTACAAATATAATTAGGGAAAATAAAAAGCCGCTTTAACTAACCAGCACTAATCATGACCGACCAGAACGGCGCATTTATAATAAAATACCATTTAACGGGGAAAACCTAACCGGAACTAACCAAAACCCAGATTATAGTTTGAAAGTTGTTGTTTGTTAGTTCTGGTTAGTTTTTTATATAAAAAACAACCTTCAATAATAACAAATTATTACAAAAAGTCTGGCAACATTGCTTATTCAAGCAGCATTCAGACATGTCAAAGAATAAGCTTCGTATCATCTCTTTATATGGAAAAAATAATTATATATTCCTGTTTAAAAAAGACGTTTAACGAAGCCCTAGTTTATATATTTATGTATGTACTATATTTCTCAAATTTAATTAAAAGACATAAAGCATAAAGCAATTTTTTTTTAAAATTGTTTAAAAAATAATGAAGTTTTGAATGTATAATCAAAAAAATAACGAATTCCGTGGGTGGTTTTCTTTACCAGCAACCAATAAAAAAAAGTTTAATAAACCTACTAAATAGGTGGGTAATTAATAACAATGATTGATATTTTTGTATGAGTTTAAAAATCTACCCACCTGTTTTGGATATTTAAATTTTTTTCTTTTCTAAACAACTTAAGCAGCCCTTAGATCTGCGTTTAAACCTGTTGATACAACTTTAACTACCTACTACACTTCCACCGGACCGTAAGATCTTTGTAGTCGCCGACTCGTAAGCCAAGCGCGCAAAAATATTACTTTCGCCTTTAAAAAAAATATCACTGACTCAATACTATAAAAGGAATCTAAAAAATTTTTGTTTAAAAATTTTTTTTTAAACATTAGCTACAATTTGTACGCAGCATGTATGTATAAATTTTCAATAATAAACTTTTTCTCGATTGCCTAAATGACGCTACTAAAAATAACATTTTTTGAGTTTCGTACTATTTTAAAAATTTAACAAAAAAAATCAGCTTCAAATGGGACGTTGTTCGAAGCGCTATTGTGTCTATTTTTAATCTAAAAAAAAAAATTTAAATTGATAGCATGAATATTATTAAAGATATAGCAGTGGAGAAGTTAAAATACGTGTTTTATTAAAAACCGTTTTTTTTTGGGTTTTTTCGAAATAAAAAAGCTCTCGACCATTAAAAAATGTCGTAAAAAGTGATTTCGTGTACACGATTACCTTATTAAAGAATCCCACTAAGTCTGGTTTGGTTCTACGGCGGTTTTTTTTTCTCGATAACTAAGCGACTTTTCTTCCAAATTTTACTCCACTATTAAAAACAAAATAAACTATCAAAGCTAGGCCAGGCCAAGTTTCGGCTTGATGCACGTAGTGTGTATATTACACAAAAGGTTTCTGCGGGGTTTTCTCCCTATCATATTTTTGTTATTGTTCCACATAAAGGTTTGAGATTTGGTATATTCACATGAGTATTCTAATTACCTGTGACAAAATTGAGAAAGTTAGGTCAAGGAGTTTCTGAGATATTTGATTCTGAAAATCGCAATTTTAATACTGACCGACTGACTTACTCACTCATTCATTCATTGTTTTAGGACACAAGTAAAGGAAACATTATAAAAACTGCACATTTACTCTGAACGCTCTGAAACAGGGGTGGTAATATCGTATATTTAGAGTAGTTTATAAGTTTGCAATCTGATTGAACCTGAGTTTCTGAGGTCATAATTGTTTTAGAATTTAAAATGCAGATCGGATTTTTTTCACTAAACAAAGAAAATCGCTACATTTTACCTATCAGACCCCATACCAGGCGCGATTTAAGGGACCTTAAAATGAGCAACGGTTAGATTTTACCTACAGACTGAGGTATACTGAGAAAAAAGGCAGAACTAACCACCCATTTTTTCCATTCATTAAACCCAGAAAAAAAAGAGATCCCACCAAAAAAACACCAGTCTAAAATAAGGGCCAAGTTCCTCCAAAAATCTCGGCTTTTTAAGGTACTGAGATCTAAAATTATACCAAGTTCTGTCCACAATTATTTGTCTGTATTAATAAAAAAAAATCATTAATACATACCATGTCCAGCAGCCATCAAGGAAGCATCACTTGAAAATACCAGCCAAGACCCACATGACCAGAAATTCGCTTCCTTTTGGCTATCATCTCCGACTGATTTGAGAACGTAGCAATAGACAAAGCGGATGTTATTCCAAAATATAACTATATATGGCGTTAGGTGACAAAACGGGTAAGGATATTTGATTAATAGGTAGTAAAAAATAAATAACAATTCACTTGATACAGGTTCAGCTTCCTCTCACATCCGATAGGTAATTTTTTCAATCCTAATTCAGTTACAGTTTTTCAATGTTAATGGCAATATTTCATATTGTATATTTTATAAGTGATGACATGATTTATTTAAATATATTCTATAGTTTTGTGGCGGATTCATGTTTTAGTATGTTTTTGTTGGGATTACTCGCCTTTTCTTTCTAGAAAATGAGACCACTTCGGTCATGGTTCCGGGGTATTGCGTATTGAGCGTGATCAGCCCAATTGACCCCTATGAACTGGCAGATCGCCTGAATCAGAAAAAAGAAAAACCTCCCAAAAAAATCAGAACATTAATCTACGTTTCGGTTAATTTAAATAATACATAGTTGCCTATGCTTGATGCTGAAGTAATTTCAAATCAATCAATCAAATTTAAAATCAATTAACACACCACCCCCATTTTTGTCTTTTTGATAATTATAAATATAACTGTCAAACAAACTAATATGTCATTTATGACATAACGTCATAAATATTAAAAAAGCTTTCAGAATTTCCTAAATTTTTTAAACAATTATTTTAAAATTTAGTTTTAATTTCTATTTTGTTTTCATTTTGATAACTGTGGGCGACTTGCCACCGAAACGTAGATTACTATTCTAAATTTTTTTGTTTTTTTGGGGATTTCGTTTTTCACGCGATATGCCAATTCATAGGGGCCAATAGGGCTGAGCCGGCTCAGTCGCTTATGCCCGGGACCGAATTCTACTGGAAGGCAGAGTATTCAACAAAACCTCTAACATGATTTATTTAAAAGAATAAGTGACAGGGCATGGTGCCATATTGTGAATGAATTTTTAAAAGTTCGAAAAATCTCAAATCCGGGTACTTTTGACCCATGAAAAATATATTAAAAAAAGAATGAAATATAAAAAATATTTATTTTTTATTCTTTATACAATAGTTAATAATATCCTAAATTGGGATTTAATTTTTTTTATTGTTTTTATCTGTTTCTTGATTGTTTATTAAGCGCGCTCACAAGTATGCGTCCCTTACCTTTAAGTATCGTCGTCGCGTCGCCCTGACTCATACGCTGCATTGGCCTCTCTGTCTCCTGAATCATTATTTATCCTTTATTTTAGAAGCTCTATCAAAATTGTTAAAGAGAGCAATGTTATTAGTAATTAAATTATTTACTATTTTGTTTATATAAGTTTTTTCTGAAATCCATTTTAGAAAAGTTATTGTGAGCCGCTTAATAAACAATCAAAAAATAATATATATATATATATATATATATATATATATATATATATTATAATATATATATATATATATATATATATATATATATATATATATAATATATATATATTTTCATTTCAAAACGAACCACCCTAAATATCTTTAAAAAAAACACTCACCAAAAAACAAAGAAACACGTCGATTTAGATATACAGGGGGAAGTTTAATTTCGTATTTGATAAAATTTTATCGGTCGCCTCCTAACCTCAGTTAACCTCACTTTGATATGTCAAATGGCAACCCCCATAGTGTGACACATCATTGTAAGCGGCATGAAATTTGCTATCCAACAGTACTAAGAAACTTTAAATCGATGGACGTAGAAGCGACTTAGAAGTAAAATGTGTGTTAATTAGTTTATCGTGTTCAAATAATTTATTTTATCAAATGCTCAAAATGTGCGCCGTTATTGGCGAGACAATAATAAAGTCTGTTTTGAAATTCTTCGCGAACGTTGGCGAAAGTTTGTCTGGTAATACCTCTGCATTCTAGTGTAATTCTACATTTAAGTTCTTGAATATTTGCAGGTGGCGTTTTGTACACTTTACTTTTTAAATAACCCCAGAGGAAAAAGTCTAGAGGAGTTAAGTCTGGGGACCGTGCTGGCCATTCGATGGCACCTCGTCTGCCTATCCATGTGCCTGGAAACTGTTCATTGAGCCACTCTCGAACTGCTAAAGCATAGTGGGGAGGGGCTCCATCTTGCTGAAATGCAAATTATTTTCACTAAGTTCCATAGCACCATTTTCATCCACCTGATTTTCCAAGGATTGGACGATAGAAGGGTATATCGCATTTTCCAAAAAGGTTCAGATACAGTTGCCCAGTTAAATTTTCTTCCAGAAAGAATGGCCCGATAATTTCGTTTCCATAAATACCTGCCCAAACGTTGATCTTCTCTGGAAATTGAGTATGTCCTTCTGAAATATGTGCGGATTTTCATTATCCCAATATCTGCAGTTATGTCTATTAAGAATTCCATTTAAGAAGAAATTGATTCGTCAGAAAAGCAGATATTTTTGATCAAATGAGGGTCTTCGTCAATTCGCTGGCACATTGATTCGCAAAATTCTATTCTTCTATCATAATCGTCTTCGTTGAGTTCATGAAGAATTTGTATTTTGTATGGAAAAAACTTATTCTTTTTCAAAATTTTGTGCACGAACCCGTAGAAATATTGGTACTTAGAAACTTTGGAATAGACAACGTCGGATCTATTGCGAACTGTCCTAGTACCTCAACCTGGCGTGCTTCGTCTAAAACCCTTTCATTAGTACTTTTCTTGTTGCATACAGATCCAGTTTCTTCAAACTTACGCACCAATTCCATTACATATTTATGCCCCACGTTTTTATTTTGATGCCTCTCATTGAATACTCTGGCGGTTCACGCGCGCATCGATCTTCAGCCCCATATAGGAAAATTATTTCTATTCTCTCTGCTAGAGTATACACCATTTAAAATCAAGATTCTTAATTTTAAACTAACGATGTCAAAATGACAATCCTAACAGTAATATTTAACTGGTTCCTAAACGTCTTAAAAACTTGTGCTATTGCAGTGTTTTGCTGTAGCAGGTAACACAAAAAATAATAATTGGAATGAATGCACACTAAAATAGTCTTCGAGGAATTTCAAAACAAGCTTGTCTCGCCAATAACGGCGCACATTTTGAGCATTTGATAAAATAAATTATTTGAACACGATAAACTAATTAACACACATTTTTACTTCTAAGTCGCTTCTACGTCCATCGATTTAAAAGTTTCTTAGTACTGTTGGATAGCAAATTTCATGCCGCTTACAATGATGTGTCACACTATGGGGTTGCCATTTGACATATCAAAGTGAGGTTAACTGGAGGTTAGAGGCGACCGATAAAATTTTATCAAATACGAAATTAAACTTCCCCTGTATATCTAAATCGACGTGTTTCTTTTGTATTTTAAATTTTAGGGTTGAAATAAGCTATATATATATATATATATATATATATATATATATATATATATATATATATATATATATATATATATATATATTATATATATATATATATATATATATATATATATATATATATATATATATATATATATATATATATATAATAAATATATAAAGTTTTTAAAATATTATTTTGTTATATATAAATTAACAAAAAAATTATTTTCTTGTTAATTTAAAAAAATATAAATATAATAAACAAAATACACGATTTTTAAAAACTTTAGCAACGTGATCCGATTAAGTTAAGTATGTGTATAAGAAAGGCTCCAAGAAGCGAAAATGTATATTTATTAGACATATTATTTAGACATTTTTTTATCTGCAATAAAGACGGAGGTCGGGAAAAATTCTGTTAATTAACAATAGCTCTATTTGTTGAAAAATGTCATTAAAACTTTTTTCTTACGGGAATTTATTCATACAAGTGTAGAGAATACACCATATTTTTTTCAATTTTTTTGATTTATATTTAATACTCGAAACAAATTATTTTCCGCTGGCCGCGCGGAGCCCTATTTTTAGCGTTTAATTAAAATTATAAATTATGGAGATAGAACTCCGGAAGTTAGGACTTTTTTATTTGAAATTTCCTTCTCTTTAAGGAGCTTTTTTAATTTTTTTAAATATTAATAGTTTCGGAGTTATTAACAAAAAACGAAATGCCTTTTTTGCAACTTAATTAGTTAATAACTTTTGTAATTTTTTGCGTGCTAGAAAATCCTTCCGATCCACTTTTCTAGACATCATTCGGAATCGAATGAGCTATCGCTCATATTTTTACGAGTTTTATTGCTATTTAAAACGTTTTTGAACTTGCTGACTAGACTACCACTGCTCTCGATATATAATTAAAACTGTACGCAAATCTTAAAAATATCATTAAAAGATCATATCTACAAAAACCTCATATTTTTTTAGTTTTTAATTAATAATTTACACCGTAGTTTTAAGCAGTGGCGTATGCCTGGGGGCAGGTACCTTCCCTTTAGGAACACTTTTAATAATTTTAGGAGATAATTTATTTTTTTACCTAAATTTTATTCAATTTCGTCCAACAAGGTATAATTAGTAGGTAAATTGACAGAAAGTTATTATTTTCTTTACCTGTCACAAAAACTCTTTCATGTACAAAAATAAAATAAAAGGATATGTTAAGGGAAAAATACTTAATCCTAAGATAAATAAGTTGGCTTTATCTTAACACCTGAGCACACAGGTCGAGCTCGAATGGATGCTTTGTTATACAGTTAATTATTAAGGTTAAATTGGTTTTTAACTGAATAATGAACCGAGTTGCACAAATTTAACTTAGTGTGCGCTGGGACTAATCTTCCTAATCACCTGAAGGCTTTAAGGCAGAATAATGTTCATATTTTGTGCCAAAAGCCCTCGCAAGGAAATTAAACTCCATTCCGACTTCCTTAAAGCCGTTTGTGTTAAATTTCCAAAGAATTTTAAATTACGGTGTTAAAAACTCTTGCATTTAGATTTTACAGACAAAAATGAGCGGAATTGGAAAACTATGCTTTGCGTAACTTAGAGACGCTGAAGTCAAAAGCTCTGAATAAACTGATGGGAATGATAAAATACATTATTTTATTCAGGACTTGTTAAAACCAAATTATTCAGTCCTATGCTGTAACAATATTGATTTGTTTTAGGCTTGAAATAAAAAAAATGAAATGTTAGTTTCAGACAAGTTTGGCAAGCAGTAACAAAAGTCAGTCAAGTTTAAAACCTAAACTTAAACTTTATCTTAAGTTATCTTAAGTTTAAACTAGCAAGATTATACCTTTTTGTACACACCCAGTCCTTAAATACACCTTCCATAAGAGCACTTACGTAAAAAAAGTGTAAAATAGTGTACACTATTTCTAATTAACAAACTCAATATATTATACTTTATTAGGTATGTTAAAAAATATCAATTATTTTTCAATTTAAAGCAAATTTAAATCAAGGTTTCCCTGACAATAAATGCGATATGTATAATACTATTTATATACACTAAACATTGTTTAAACAATACCAAAAAGAAATGTAGTATAATTTGTTTAAGGTGCTTGCCGCGTATATTCTGGTAATCAGAGCTGGGCAGTAGCGGATTTGCACATTTGCCGCCCCTACCGACCTCTGTAATTTGGTACCCTAGTTCACAATCATATTAATTACAAATTTTTGTATATTGGTGGAGCGATTCCGTAAGCCCCATCGTGTCTTTTTTTTTGGGGTAAAAGATCAAACCTGTTAGGTTTCTTTAGTATGCCCCCGGGACATAAATCGTATTTTACGACTTTTTTTTTGGTCTCGGTTTTTAAAAATTTAATGTGATTTTTTTTTTAAAAAAAAAAATTTTTTTTTTTTTTTTTTTCCCCCCAAAAAATTAAAAATACCAAATTTTTTTTTGTAAATTAAAAAACCCACCTGTAGCGCTTTTAACCTTATAAATAGTTTGGGCAAATTCCCCTTTTATTCCTCTAAAAATCATAAAAACAAAAATAAATATTTTTGGTATTAAAATTTTCACCAATCGATAAATTTTTTTTTTAAAAATTTTTTCATACATGCAGCGAAGAAAATATTGCCAAATAATAACAAAAGTTTTTAAAAAAAAAAAAAATTTTCCAAAAGGGGTATTTTTTGGCAAACTTTTTTTTTTCAGACAAAAAAGTATTATCGGGCCCCCCCCCATGCGGATAGCGTGCGTATTAAAATAATACATTAGTAGTGGTGGTTGGGGGAAAATTTAGAGTGTGCTGTATTTATTTAAATTTTTAAAAAATGAAGCGAATTATTTGTAAGAAAATTGTGTATGATGGATACAAATTGGTTTTACAAAGACCTAAACCCCAACTATTCTCAACCGCTGGTCGGGCGACCACCGGGGCCAAATTTTTCCCGGGGAAAAAAATTTTTACTAATCCGCGGACAATTTTCGATCCGAAAAAAAAAATTACTTTTAAAAAAAAAAAACAATAATAACTATATTTTTTCCCCCGGGGCCAAAAAAGGTTGAGAAACGCTGACCCTAGAATACAAGGGTTGTTATCATTTTTTAAAGTGCAAAAAAAAAGGCGGGAAAATTTTTAAAAAAAAAAATTCTGAAAAAAAAGTGATATTTTAAACGGCGAAATTAAAATAAAATCCCCCTAAAGACTGTCGTAAAACTTACATAGATTCTCAAAACTATTATCATAATTTGCAATCAGACAGTGGCCCCCCGGGGGGTCCTTAAAATTTTTTTGTGACACTAAACTTAAATGCGATGTTTTTTAATATTAGAAAAATTTTTTTTTTCAAATGTAAAAATAAAAAGATGTTAAAAAAAAATCTTTTAAAAAAAATTTTTTTAAAATATTATTAGGTCCTTCAAAAAAAAAAGTTGGTACCTTTATTTAAAATTTTATATTTTGTACTGAAACAAAATACAATTTCAATTTTTCCCCTTATAAATCCTTTTAGGGTTTTTTTTTTTTTAAAATACTGAATCTTTTTGGGTAGTAGAAAAGCTACCTAAAAAAAAAAGAAAAAAATTTCCGGGGAAAAAGAAACGAGATTAATATGATATCTAAATTCTCTTTTAAAGATATTTTTCCCTTTTAAAAAAACCCCTTTATGAAAAGTCACTACATCTCTGAAAAAAAAAAAAACCCCACAAAAAAAAAAAAAGGGTTTCCAAAAACTACAAAATATTTTTGACAATATGCCTTTTCCCCGAAAAATTGGAAAAAGATGTTCAGATAATCTTTTACTTCCCAACGAAATGCCCAAAAAAATTTAAAATTTATTAAAAGCTGCTGCCATAATTTTGTAGTGCAATGGCTTTATTAAAAAATTGGGGAAATTTAACAAAACCTTTGTGAAAAAAAACTAAAATGTTGGAAATTAAAACGTTTCCCCAATATCATTTTTTAAAAATTTTAAGGCAGAAATGGATTAAATTTTTGTAAAAATACTAATGAAGCGCCTAAAAATACTTACATATTACCCCTTTTTTGGGGCTGTAAAAAAAATCACCCCCGGAATTGGACGATTTTTTTAAAATTTCAATGTAAAAAATTTTTTAATTATTAATTTTTTTAAAGGGAAAAAAAAACGGATGATGTGGGGTTTTTCCCAAGAAAAGCGCCCAAAAAAAATTTAAAAATTGGTCATTATTTGACATTTTATTTTCTATTTACGATTTACATGTAATAAATTCATGCATCGCTTCAATACGGGGTTTGGGGGTTTTAAACGGAAAAATTTTTAATTTATAATAAAAAACTTTGCCCCCTTCCATGGGGGAATTTTTTTTTAAATCAAAAATATTTGTTTTAAACCCCCTTTTTAAATATAATTAGGGGGAAAAAAAAAAAGCCGCCCCCAAATAACCAGCACTAATCATGACCGACCAGAAAAGGGGCATTTATAATAAAAAAAAAAAATTTTAAAAATTTTCGAGAAAAACCTAACCCCCGGGAATAACCAAAAAAAAGATAATAGTTTGAAAGTTTTGTTAGTTCTGGTTAGTTTTTTATAAAAAAAACCTTCAATTTTAAAAATTATTACAAAAAACTGGGGAAAATTCTTATTCAAACGCATTCGAATGTAAAAAAACTTTTATCATCTCTTTATATGGAAAAAAAATTATATATTCCTGTTTAAAAAAAAAGTTTAACGAAGCCCTAGTTTATATTTAATGTATGTACTATATTTCTCAAATTTAATTAAAAAAAACAAAGCATCCGCAATTTTTTGTTTTAAAAAAATTTAAAAAATAATGAAGTTTTGAATGTATAATCAAAAAAAAAAAAAATCCCGGGGTTTTGGGTTTTTTTACCAAACCCCAAAAAAAAAAGTTGATTTAACCTACTTATTAGGTGGGTAATTAATAAAAAATTGATATTTTTTTTTGGGTTTAAAAAAATACCCACCTGTTTTGGATATTTAAAATTTTTTTTTCTAAACAACCAAAAAAGCCCTTAGATCTGCGTTTAAACCTGTTGATACAACTTTAACTACCTACTACACTTCCCCCGGGGAAAAATCCTTTTTTTGTCGACCGGGGCCAAACCCCAACCCCAAAAATATGACTTTGGCCGTTAAAAAAAAATTTTTGACTCAATACTATAAAGGAATCAAAAAAAATTTTTTTTTTAAAAAAAATTTTTTAAACATTAACTAAATTTGTACCAATTATGTATAAATTTTCAATAATAAACTTTTTTTTCTTTTCCTAAAATTCCCTAAAAATAACAATTTTGAGTTTCGTCCTTTTTAAAAAAATTTAAAAAAAAAAATATCAGCTTCAAGTGGGACGTTGTTTGAAGCGCTATTGTGTCCCCCAATCAAAAAAAAAATTAACGAAAACAAAAATTTTTTAAAGATAGAGCAGTGGAAAGTTAAAATACGTGTTTTTTTGAAAACCGTTTTTTTTGGTTTTTTTTAAAAAAAAAACTCTGCCCCACAAAAAAAAGTCGAAAAAAATGATTTCGTGTACACGATTACCTTTTTTAAGGAACCCACTAAGTTTTTGGTTTGGTTTAGGGGTTTTTTTTTTCGGTAACTAAGCGACTTTTTTTCCCCAAATTTACCCCCTATATGAAGTTTGTTCCCCTTTGATTTGTGCACTATTTCTAATTATTTTTTTTCCCTAATTATTGAATTCTGAACTAGGGGATTGATGTGTCAGTTTCTAGATAATTTTCGTAGCCCAATGATTTGGGGAAATTTTTTTTAAAAAAAAAAAACCATTTAGATGTTTGATTTATAACTCAAAACCATAAAAAATAGAAAATTTTTAAAAAAAACCTCAAAAAGGGGGGAAATTTCCGAAAAAAAAAATCCCAACCCCCAAAAATTTCCCCTTTTTATAATTTTTTTAACGCTGAAAATGGACCTTTACAGGACAATTTCGGTTCGCGCCCGGCGTCAAAAGGGGGACGTAAACCCCAAAATTTTTTTTTTGGGGTATTAAATATTAATTAAAATTTTTTTTTAAAATTTCTTTTATTAGAACATTAAAAAAAAATTTATTTCCTTTAAAAATTTAACTAAAATTTTTTTTTTCAACAAGTTAGACCATTTTAATTAACAAAATTATCCCCAACTTTTCTTTAATTAAAAAATTAAAAAAAAATATTTAAAAAATTTTTTAAAAATTTTTTGCGTTAAAAAGGGGCCCTTCTTAAAAAATACCTAACAAGATACCCAAAAAAATTTAAAAAATTTAATGCTTTGTTTATAATAATTTTTTAACTCTGACAATATTACTCTGATTTTTTTTTTTTTGTCAAAGTTAAAAAATTTTATAAAAAGGGGTTAAATTTTTTAAAATTTTAAATTTAAACTTGGTTTGGGAATAAAAGGGTTTTACGACGCCAAAAATTTATTAAATTATTTGAACTTTTTTTAAATGTACAATGAGAAAAGTTCGACAAATTTTTTTTTAATTAACAATTGTCTAACTTGTTGCAAATTTAACCAAAAATTAAATTTTTTTCAGGGAATAAATTCTTTAAAATTTTTTGATTAACCCTTTTTAAAAAAAATTTTTTTTTTAAAAACCCCCCAAAAAAAATTTGGGGTGTTTTTCGGGGTTTTTAAACGCCCCAAAAACGCGCGGAGGCCCATTTTGGGGGGTTAAATTAAAATTATAAATAATGTCAATGAACCCCGGAAGTTAGGATTTTTTTTTTTGGAAAAATTTCTTAAGGGGTTTTTTTAAAATTCCGGGTTTTTCCCGGCCCTAAAAAAACGAATTGGTTTTTTTTGATAACAATTAAAAATTTTTTTTGGCAAAAAAAATTCCTCAAAACGCTCAGATTTGGTTCCGCGTAGAATGACTATTGCTCATTTTCCGAACTCCTTCTAACCCCTTTTTTTTCCCCGGGGGCTTCTCGACACAGACTATACATAATTTTATTGCACGTACTTACAGTTTAGAAACAATATATTTAAAATTTCTGGTAACAATCCGTCTGGGTTTCCTTTTAGACCCCAAAAATTTTAAAAAATTTGGGTGTATGAAAATGAATATTTTTAATTTCTGTAAGACAAACAAATTTGGCCCCAAACTTTCCGCCCTAGGCTCCAGCCTACTCAGCCTGCTGGTAAATCCGCCACTGCAACTGGGTAGGCATCCAATTCCCAGGAATCGATTCCTTTTTGGGGAAATTGAAGGCTGGAACCCCCTTACCTTTTTAAAAATATGACCCGAAATCGTTATATAATTTTTAAAAAAGGTCCGGAATCGATTCGTTTTTTTGGGAAAACCCATCTCAATATGAAGACATTTTATTAAAAACCTTTTGGTTTTTTCAAAAAAATTTTAAAAATTTTTAAAACATTTTTATATTCCCCAAAAAAAATTAAAAGGGGTTTATGAAAATTCCGGTAATATTACACTAAATTGTCCCATTTATAAGTTGCTTGAGGTGATCCAATGAATCACATTTTAAAAAATTACGTAGTTTTTTTAAAATAACATCTTCAAATTAGAAAAAAAAATTTACCAGAAAAAAACTTTATTTAGGTATGCCAAAAAATTTGTTTAACAATAAAAGGTTAAAAACACTTTTAAAAAAAGGCTTAAATTATACTTCGTGGCTCCGGCGCCGTGCTGAAATCTTTGACACTTGATTTATCATCTGGATTATGTAGTATCATTCGTATCATATTTACCATTCGTAACTTTTAAAAATAAAAAAATGATCCCGGGGAAATTTGGTCCCCTAAATAGGAATCATTTCCCCGGGTTCGATTCCTTTAAGAGTTCATTTCCTACCCTTTTTTGGGCGAAAGGAAAACGGAAACGGTGGGGGGGGGTAACAAACTACCA